>PVJI01019025.1:0-31989 GCA_004026765.1 Micronycteris hirsuta
CAGCAGCCTCGTCAGCAGCCACAGCAGCAGCCTCATCAGCAGCCACAGCAGCAGCCTCACCAGCAGCCACTGCAGCCTCGACAGCAGCCTCAGCAGCTGCCACAGCAGCCTCATCACCAGCCACGGCAGCAGCCTCGTCAGCAGCCACGGCAGCCTCAGCAGCAGCCACGGCAGCCTCAGCAGCAGCCTCAGCAGCCATGGCAGCAGCCTCGTCAGCTGCCATGGCAGCCTCAGCAGCAGCCACGGCAGCCTCGGCAGCAGCCACGGCAGCCTCGGCAGCAGCCACAGCAGCAGCTCTATCAGCAGCCACAGCAGCAGCCTCAACAGCCTCAGCAACAGCTGTGGCAGCTTCAGCAGCAGCCTCAGCAGCAGCCGTGGCAGCTTCAGCAGCAGCCTCAGCAGCAGCCACAGCAGCCTCAACTGCAGACATGGCAGCAGCCACAGCAGTTCTATCAGTTGATTCCACAACTTCAACAACCTATATGTCATATTCAACAGTCAGTGTTACAGCATTCACGTTCAACCCATCAAAGAATGATCTTGCCTGCTAAGAAAACTCCTATCTATAACCCCAAAAGACTTGGAAGCAATCTGCAGCCCCAGAGAGTGGTGGAGTCTCAGCTAAGCTCTACCCAGACAAGACCTGGGCAAAGCCATCCCCAACAAAGGGTGCAGCTCCCCTCTGCCTTCCAGCAGCAGCTGCAGCCCCAGCAGGTACAGTTCAGAATCTTGCAGCTCCCTGTGCCTGTGCCATCTATAGCAACCCAAATTGCTCAGCCACATCATGGCCAGAAGGCAGCAAGCCAGTCAAAAGGTAAAATGAATAAGGGCCTACCCGACACTCCTAAATCATGAGTCTTAAATCATAGGAGCATTGAATCAAAGGGTTTCTTAACTCTTACTTCATTTTTGTCTTTAATGTCTCAATATTTTATATTGCTAGATGTACAAACTATACAGAAGCACAATCGTATGGTTTTAAAATAAAAACAGGGAAATAATTTAATGGGAAAAATAAGTAATAGTCTATGAATGAAACAAAAATCCCAGTTCTGCAATTTACTAACCTTAAGCCTATTTTGTAATGTTTCTGTATTTCCTTGCCTGTAAAATGTAAACAGAAATATGTACTTCTTAAATTTATCATCAAAGTTAATTTAAATAAGGTATATTAAATATCCAAATTTAAATTATATTTAATTTTAATTATTAAAATATTAAATATTTGAAATAAACAAATATTTAAACTGAAGATAAACTATAGTAATAATATTAGTGCTAATAATAGTTATGTTATATTACATACAATTCAACCTAATTTTTAAAAAAATACTAGACTTAAAAATAATAAGTAAGGAAATTATTTATATGTAGATATACAGATATGAATATAGATTAGGTTTAGATAGATGTAGATATATAGACAGATTTTAATCCTCTATTAACAAAAAGTAGCCCTTTTATTCTATCTACATGTCCCCCCCATGGTGAATTTTCTGTCTAATGAAACTGGATGCATTAGGCGCTTGTAATTCATTTTTCAGTAATTGAGGGGTGATTTGGATATATGACTCAATATCATTTGCCAGACAATATTCTTCAAATGCATTATTCATGTGGTACTTATTATTTTGCAAACACTTCACAATATACAAATGTACCTGCTGTCTGGCATTCATCTTGCTCCTCTATTCTGTCTCAATTATTTTGGTCCCCATCAGACAGGATAATAATCACAAGAGAGAAAAGGTAAAAGTTTCTTGATTTATAATGGACCATTGAGTGAAAAATGATAAGCTTTGATGAACTGATGAAACACATGACAACAGGGAATTATAGGGAAAAGTATGAATAATTGGGATATGAAAATATTTTTAAATATATCTGTTAATTAAAAAATGATTTTTGTGGCTTCTAAACAATATATTTTAGGATACTATTGTAAGGTAAGAAACTAAATGGCCATATTGAACCTCTCTCTCCCCCCAAAAATTTGAGTAAATTCAAACACAGATTATACTTTAAAAATATTTTATATGCAAGTATAAATATTTATATCACTCAAAAATGTCACCTTCCTGATTTTCTGGAAGTGGAGATTGCTTCAAAAGAATGAAATATTGAAAACATTTTTAAAATATCTTCTGTTAAATAGTTATTTTGTTGACTTTATTTGATTGTAATGATATTTGCTAGTTGAGGTGCCCCTGTTGATGACTGGTAAACATCTTTCACTTAACATGTCAAAATATGACGATATTCATCATCTCCCCAGCCTATCAGAACATTTACTGTTTGGTGTTGGAATAATTCCCAAAGTAATAGAATGACTTAGCAAGTAATTTTAAGTAATTTTTAAAAACATAAAATCTATCTATACAACCTTACCATCCCTAACTACTTCTACTCCAACTTGTGGACTTTGAGGGATGCTTAGAAAAATTCTCAGACTCCCTTTTTTATTGAATATTTTATTCTCAATGGTCTGTGCCATTCACATTTAGAATTAGAAAGCGAACACAATGAAATAAAATTTTGACTGGTTGAAATATCTTATATCGAAGATTCCAGTTTGACAATACTACTCTGGATCCCTTGAGCATTCCTATTTAGCTCACAGAACAGGCTAGAAATAGTGCCAGGCATGCCAGTCACTCATTTGAAAGTTTCAATTCTTTTCTTTCCTATTTTTATTGGTAGCTCTCTCGTTTTCTTAATTATAGTTCACATACAATAGTATATTAGTTCCAGGTATACAGCATAATGATTCAAAATTTGTATTCCTTATTATGCCATAACCACAATAAGTCTAATAACCATAAGTTATTATGATAATATTGACTATTTCCCTATGCTGTACTTTTACATCCCTGTGACTTTCTTTGCTATAAGTGGAGGTTTGTACTTCCTATTCATCTTCACTTTTTAAACCATCCCCACATCCCCTTCCCCTGGCAACCATCCCTTTGTTCTCTGTATCTGAGTCTGTTTTCTGTTTTGTTTGGTTTGTTTTCTTAACAGCTGAACCACCACCCAATTTAAGGTAGTGAATAGTATAAAAAAGTTGGAAATAGAATGACTCCTGATACTTATTGTATAATATTTTCATCTGTGACATTTCTGACCATGTCACACTCCTCTGCTTCATCTCCTTCCCTGCAACTGCATACTCGGTGGAATCAAATTCAAACGGTTTTGTTGGGGAAAACAGGTGTTTTCTGACCTGGATTTGTCCTTTCACTCCTACAAATCTCCTAGCCCTTCCCCATTCACATCTGTGACTTTGGCAGTACTTAACTACTGCTGCCCCTGAGGTGCCATGTTCCTCCCAAATTCCCTGTGATGGTGGAGACCCTCAACTGGGAACTTCTTTCCATTCTCTGCTCATCATTTAATACTCGGCCTGAGCACTGCCACTCGGGAGTCTGGTTTTATTTCTGTATTTATGGCAGTGCATTTAGTACTGTTTCACAGGGTTATTTGTGAATCATATATGACAATAAATGTAAGGAAAATATGAATTGAAAGTATGTATTAATATAAGTATATTTTTCAGAGTTTTGTTTATTTTTTCAAACATATACTGTATAACTTTGTGGGCATTTATAGGGATTAGTACTTCTTCTGAAATGATTAAACTTTATGTAATTATATATTTATATTCTCTAATACTTTGCATTGAATGTCACAATTGCCTTTTTAAAATATCAAAAGACTACTAAATGGGAGGTATTATTATAAAAAATAGGGTATATAAAATAATAGTACTTTTACCAATACTTGACTATAATTTCTCTTTAGGAAGATAAATAATTAAATAATTATTTTACTATCAGTTATTTTAACTAAATAGTTAAATAATAGTTAGCATTTCTAATAGTTAATTTTCTAAGAAACTTAAATACAGCTTTTTTGTTTCTGTGGCTTTTAACCAAGAAAATATTCTTGAAATTATGATTCAGGTATAGGTTATTCTGATGGACTCCAACAGAAAAATCTTTACTTCATTTTCTTTCAAACCACCAGATTTCTTACGCATTTGTATTTCTTAGAAGTGTTGAATTTAGGGCATACACAAAATCTATGCAAATAAAGCAGTATTCTCCTGTCTCTGTTTATCTGTTATTGTACCCTATGATAATAGTCTGATGGAGTAGTATTAGTTTGGGGTGCTCTGCTTGGGATAATGGGACTTAAAAGCAGATGTGGTGGGAAAATGGGGAGTCGTTTTCTCAGAGCATGGTTTCAAGTTTGCGAGATGGAGAAGTTCTAGTGATTTATTGCACAACCGCGTGAGCATAGCCACCATTACAAAACTGTATAGTTAAAAATGGTTAAGGAGGTAAATTTTATGTTGAGCTTTTTAGTACCATAATTAACATTTAAAGCAACAATAATGAAACAGATGTGGCATGCAAGTATTTCATTTTCAGGAGTCTTGCTGGAACCTTAGTCACTTACGTGCTTACAGCAGGGTAGTTGAGAACGCAACCCTCTGGAGCCAGGCTGTCGAATTTCAAACCCTGGCTTTGCCACTCACTAGTTGTCAACCATGGGTAAGTCACTTAACTTCTTTGTGCCTCAAGTTTTTCATCTGCAAAGTGGGGTTATTCAATAGGACTGTTTTTACATAGTAGTTACAAAGATTAAAGCAGATCGTTTTAAGCTATGTAAACATTCCATAAAATAAATTCTCCAGAATAACTGAAATGAAGCGGTTGTTCTCAGCAAATGTGCAGGATCTGCTTTAGATGATCTAACAATACAGGGCTATCTTGCAGACACAAAATCACTCTGGCGAGCAACAGGGACCGCCCGGAAGTGGTGCTGATTCTCCAAGGCAAATAAAAGAGATCTGCATTATTGTTGATTTTTAAAATGATGTGGCATCAGTTTTCTGATGCTCTGGACACAGTACACAAATGTCCATTTCTGATATATGCCCCAAATCAAACATCCCAAAAGGAGAGCCCCTGAATTGCAAATTAAGTTTCCTCACACATGTCCCACTCAACAGAGCCTACTTCAAAGTAAGTGGCTGTAGGACTTAAATGACTGATGATTCTTCCAAGCAGAGGGAGAAGGCCAGTGAGCACAATGCTTCAGAGTGGAAGACAGCCCTTGGGTATCCTTATCACCAGCAATCAAAACCAGTGGTGCTCAGTTACTCACTTCACATGCTTAACAGGGACTGTAATGGGGTTGCCATACCTTGCATTTATTCACTCACAAATACTTATTGAGGATCTATTACGAGACACACTTTGTCAAAGCCCTAGAGACAGAGCAGTAAATGAGACATAATCTCTTTCAAAAGCTCAGTTTGGTACATTAAGAACAAATAAATTTTAACAAAGTAGAGAAAACTTTAGCACGGCTTTCAAGTCGAATTGTTATGCATCAAGCACCATTCGTGCATTAACCTTTTTTGTTTTTATTGTATTTAAAGACTGTGGCATTTGATAATAATTTTAAGAAACAATGCAATTTAGGATTTAAAATGGAAATAGCAACAGACCTCCAGATGTAGTGTTGACATAGTATCACTTTTTTATCACTTGCCCTCATTGCAGCTTAATAAGCTCTCTTGGCTCTCATCTTTCAATGTTTAATCCAAAGCAATTAAAATGATATGCAAATGCCATTTGCATTGCTTTAAGAGTGACACTTAACACACAATTTCATTATAATAGGCAACTAGAATGTTTGTTGAATGATCAACTCATTTTTATTTTAAAATATGTGCTTTTCTTACAACGTATGCTTGTAAATAAAACATCTACACTCACAAATTTTACTTGATAAATGCCATGTGGATAATATTTGTCTTGTACGCTGAACACAAAGTCAGTACCATGTGATATTTCTATTTAAAAGCCAGCTATGCTTTTGCTCAGTCTCTAAAGAGATGAATATTTTAGCTGATGAATTATATTAGCAAAAAGTACAAGATGAGATGAAAATAAAGCGTGTGTGTGTGTGTAAGGTAGTCTGTCATTTAGGATTTAATTCCAAGTAGGGAATTACAAGGTTATAGTGGAAATGCCAGATATACTTTATGAGAAGAGATTCGGTTCTGTAAGCTTGCATGGTGGGTTGGTTGTATTAACGGTCCCAGTTCTTCACTCCTACATGTATCCATACCCTTATGTAACCCTCACTATGAATGCACCACGTGACTAGCTTGGGCCAATGGGGTATTAGAAGTCATTAAGCAGAGGCTTGAATCAACATGTATACATCTCTTTTCCCTTTGTTGCTCCACTGCTACTGACATGAGACCATGCCTGACCTAGCCCGTGGAAAAAGAAAGTCTCATAGAACTAGATTCTAGTCTCCCCACCCCAGTTACTCCATCTGAGGCCATCTTAATCAATCAGCAAGTAGTTGACATCTAGGAGAACATCAGCTGTACTGAGCTAAGTTTAGGAGATAGTAAAAGCTCCCATCTTTGAGAGTCACTATTTTTATCATCATCAGTTGAGAAAAACATTATGTAGTATGGTACATATCACTATCTCAAGATTTAACAGATTTTCCATTAAGCATTATCGACATATATTTAATAACAGCCTTAAACAATCAGAGGCTTTAGAAGATACTCTATTCAGGAGAAAGATGTATTCTAATTTGAGCATTTCTTCAAAAAAGAAATAATTTCCAATTAAATCCTTGTGAGATAGCTGAAAAGCCATTTGATAGACAGATATATATATATATATATAATCTCATATATTCATTCAAAAATACTTATTATGAAACTACTATGTGCTAGTCAATTGTCCAAAGTTCTGAGATACAAAACAGGTAAGCTCTCAGACTTTTATTTAAGTGTTTTGCTTGGTGAACTCAAATTTTAATAAGTCCTTAGTTCAACCAAACACTATAAAAACAACAAAATAACAATAAGCATTACAAAGTTGGTTTGACAGAAATAATAAAACTATTAATTTGTGTTTGTGCACCAAAAGGAAACAAAAATATAAAATAGTGAAATATGTGAGCTACAATTAATCTGGGCTTGACTTTATTGAAATTTGCACTCTTATAATTATTTCCTGACAAATCTGCTCCATCTGTGACCTAAGGCTTACATGGCTAAGAATCATTTAAATGAACCTAGAAACCTGCAGTCTTAGCAGGGCCCTGAGACAGACAGTTGGCCAATTTGCCAAACCCTGAATCACGGAAACCCGTGTGTCCTGTTGGGAGTGTTCAAGGGTTTAGAGCATGGGGCTGAGGTGAGGTAGATGTGCTTAAATCCAAGCTCTGCCATTTATTAGCTATCTGACCTTATGTCAGTAATTTCTGGTCTTTATTACTATACCTGTTTGAAATTCCAGAGCTGTACTACACTGAATATGGCCTTTTAATATTGGAATTATTTATTACTCACAGATATGGCTTTTTCTTCTGATTCCATGGCTCCATGCCATACTTTTGTACCTATATTAATAATCTAAAATGAAAAAGAAAAGCTGAAAAAGTTTCAGCCAATTAGCATAATGGTTTACCTCACACACTCATGTTTACTTTGATTATTACACCTGAATTAACAACCTAGGTTGTTCAAAGAAGAAGAAGAAATTACTATTTGGGGGTTATAGCTTCATGCCATAATTAATTCCTGGCTGCAATAATTGGAGCAGTTTTAGCATGATCAAAAAGAAAAATGTCTTTAACAAATGTATCTGAGGAGCCTAAATAAGTTGTTGGGCTACAGATGGCCATTTAGAGTTACACAGTCTACTTGTTACATTCTTCCCAGAACTTTGCACGCACTGGATCCATTCCTTGGGTTCTTCACATGGTATTGAATGTAAATGAGATATATGTATTATTAAATGTAATTATTATTGGTTAGTAATGGTTTTCTGAATCCAAGGCTCTACATAATCATTAAAGTTGTCATTTTCATCCTCAGGATCATGATCATCATCACTTATCTTTCAAAGAAGCATAACACTAAAGAGAAATTAATAGATAGTGACTTAGAAGCGCTGGGATGGAGAACCATTTGCATCAGTGCGCTGGCTGCTATGGCAAGTGTCCTCACTCCTCTGGGCCTCTATGTCCTTGTATATAATAAATGACCTAACTCACTGGCTTGGTATGAGGATCACAGCTAAAACATGCATGAAAGTAAATATAGATGAAAGACTTATTAAAAAATGTTACATGCTACTAACTTTTATGATATGAGTTTCACCAACAAAAAAAACAGTAATAATTTCTACATCATAGGATTTTCTGAGGATTCAATAGGCAAATATATTGAAAACATAATAATACCTGAGATAGAGGAGTAGCTCAATAAATAATTAATGGTGACTTAGCAACTTAAAGCATTTTAGTTTTTAATTTATATTTTTATTGCTGTTCAAGTACAGTTGTCTCCATTTTCACCCCACCACACCCCCCAACCCCACCCATCCCCACCTACCACCCTGTAACCTACCCCCTTCGGCTTTGTCCATGTGTCCTTTATACATGTTTCTTAAACCAATGGAAGTAAAAATAGAGAATTATTTATATACATGATATGTACCTTTGTTCACATATTATAATCCACAATATCATCAAATATTATACCCCCTTTCATCTGTAGTACATTAAACTGTTCCAAGTGAGAAGGAATAGCACTGTGAGATCTATGCTTTCTCTCATTCTTTGTATTATCTCCAGATGAAAAATTATAAGATATCAGACATATTATTAACTTCCAATTTATTGTTTCTGGATCTTGGTTTAATGAGTAAATGTACCAAGAATATTCTTTTGAGGTCAAAAGGTCCTTTGTTATAGTTCATATCTGATAATTAGTTCTAAGAGAAGATTATGACCCAGCCTTGATTTATGTGGTCCACAGTCAAATGTCCAGCAACTGACATTGAAAAATACAAACATAGAGTAGAATTCCTCAAAATTAACACAGGCTCCTGTACTTCTAGTTCCTCCATCATTCCTTCCTGTCATATGTTCTTTAATCAGCTTCTTTTTCATAACCTCTTCCTGGCTTTAATTCCCTGGCAATCTAAATGATCTGGTCAATCATTTCAATAATGATCTTTCTTTAAAAAAATTATTGTTCAATTACAGTTGTCCCCATTTTCCCCCATTACTCTCCCATGATTATCTATCCCCCCATTCAATCCTTCACCACCCCCCTGTCTTTGTCCATGGGTCTTTTATATATGTTCCTTGACTTGACCCTTCCCCTTTAGTCATAGATTTTTCAACACGTCTTTTTACTTCACCCAATTTACCAAGTCCTGACTCTTTCTCCAAAGTCATGCATTCATTCTTCAATCACAAAATGAAATCATCCAAAGGTTTTTAAAATATTTTTTTGTAAAATCCATATCAAATCATATCATGAAAGTAACTATTTCAAGGTGTTTGAGGTTGATATAGATTGTCCAAAGGAGAAAATAAAGTTGAAATGTAGATTAGAAATCAAGCTGCCAGTAGCAAGAAAGTAAGATCAGAGAATGAGAATTATGTCTGAGGAATCCGAAATAGTAAATAGAAAATCTGGTTGAGAAAACTCTTAACAGTGGGGAAATTCTAATTCTAGTAATATAGCAAGCTATATTACTAGAATATATTGGTATTTTGGAATATATTGGTAATATATTGGACCAATTCTCCCATTGAAAATAAGTAAAACGACTGGAATTTTCCACAAAATAAAATAGTTTACAAGATTCCTAAGCCAAAATCTAAGCAAAACCATAGTCAGAGTTACATTGGCTCTGTGACGACAATTCCCTTAAGGCATTTACTGGACCTAGTAATCCCAGTGGCACAGCCCGGGTATACTGGAAGGGTGGCAGTGGGGTCTCGGTCAAATCTCCAATTGGAGAGAATCCCCATCCGGTAAGGCTAAGAGCTCCATCCTCAAGAAAAGGATGAAACATAACTAAACTTGACACTCCCCAATCCTTACACATCCTTAAGGCAGATTGATAGCACAAATTCGTATTACATAGACGGTCCCAAAGAACCCTCAAGGTATGGATTTCATTTAATTTACAGTGAACCCAGAGTGATCATACCTTAGGCACCTGCCAAGGCAAATGGAAATCTCTTTTAGAAGAATGCTCTTTCACCCTAGGCCTCAGAGAATCCCCCCAAATAATATTCCACATGAAATAATCACCTCATTGAAAACAAAAGAAAAGCTAAGCACAAAAGAAAATAGAAGCCTTGAGCTAAAATCACGAGAAACAGAGGACAGCTACCTCTCTCTCTCTCTCTTTCTTGCTCTCTCTCTTTCTCTGTAGTGAAACTATAGGTATTAGACTTATCAGCCAGCAACTTTAAAACAAAGAAATAGAAAACAAGTGTAAAGCATCTGACTACAAACATTGCCTAACCAATTTGAAATAAATCTTAGAACTTCCAGAAAGGAAAAATGTAATAAAATGAAAACCACAAGGAATAGGTTTTATATCGCATTGCATGTAGCTGGTGAGAAAATAGAAATAAAGCACACTGTGGCGGAGTGGGCAGCAGTGACTGAAATAGGGGAGTGCTCGCCTGCTCCCAGCATCCTCCTTAGTCAGAGTGAGCCATGACTAATGAGTATTGGAATATTATTTGTGGATCTTGAGGGTCACAGATGATGGGACATGAGCTTTGGTAAGAACACAAATGTAAGAACATCAAGACCACAGCTTTCTAGGCTGCATCCTTGGCCTTGATCACCCTTAAAATGAATGTTTTGCTGCCTATATAAAAAGTAGGAAGAGTAAATCAAACCCCACTTTTAGAAAAAAAAAATCCCAGAATGTTCACCATATATGTTAGAAGTTTCTTCTCAAGAATTTAATTCTACAGTTTTTTTTCAATATGAAATTGAATCCAGAGCCCCCCACAAGTGCATTTTGGGTATATCATTAGACTTTTAGAGAAAAATAACGACCAAACACTAATTATATACCAAACAAGGGACTATGTGTCTCATGCAAATCATCTCCTCAACCCTCAATAATATGCTAAAAATGAGCCAATAATCTCCTTTGACACTTAAGGAGATAGATTCAGAGAACAGAAGAAAAATAAATTGTAAATGACATAATAGGATTTGAACTCAGGTCTGCTGATTCAAGAGCTCAAGCTCCTAAAACCAAAAATAGTGTTATTTTATATCAATAAATTCAGGTTAAAACAGCAGGGTATTTTCATTTTGAAAAGCACTTTTTACATTCATCCCACGCCAATAAAATTCCCACAAATTCCTTCTCAGAAGTTTTGACAACTTACTAGAAAACCGGAAGATTACTGCTAGTTATTTACTATTCTACACTGTGAGCAATGTCTTAAATGGGTCCATAGAAAACAACCGGATAAATATACTCAATTAGGATCTAAAAAAATCATGCGGGTTACAGGAATGGTCAGCTATAACAAGGCAAAGTGTGACATCGACGCGGGAAAGAGCTGTCACTTGGCTACAGAACGTTCACGGTCACCACTGACGGGATGCCGACTATGCGGGATGCTGACTATGTGGTAGCTGGTGAATATTCACAAACTGACTTTAGCCAAAATTTTAAAAATCACAGTATTTCAACCAGGGAGGGGCTAGGCTTGTTCCTGTCCATGCTAGTTACACCGAAAGATGGTGATGCGAGTGGAAACTATGTCATATGAACCCCTGTGACAACCGTGTGGCTTACAAAAGGATATAGGAGCATATGCAGGGGACAAGGTTGTACAGCTACATGTGTCCCAGGCATCTATCCATAGGAAGAGCCTAATGATTCCCAGGAGGGATTTTTAAATTCAAGTTTGCATGTTAAATTGATTAAGCTCAGAACCTGCCCAGGTTTTTTGGTTTTTTGTGTTTTCCTTCCCTGTGTTTTCTATGTGTTTATTTATATCTCGGAAAACTCTAGCAGGGACACAGGCGGAGAAGGCATGAAGATATTACATTGCCTCTGAGCACCATTTACACTCTGCACATTACTAGAAGAGAAAGCTAAACAGGGAAGTTATAGATTTCTTAAAATATCAGAAGAGCTTTTGTAAGAATGAAGAAGCACAATTGCTCTAGGGTAGGGTCCCAGGATACAGATCTTGGATCAAAATGAAGGAACTCTGGAGAGCTCAGAATGAAGAAGACATTTTTAACTGAATGGTGCGCACAGAAATGCCTGCCTCAGGAAGGCGTGGACTCACAGTTCAAACATAGGATAGACAGCCATTTGGCAGCCATGGGGAAAGGGCATGTACAAGCAGTTCCTAGGAGGAATGGAGCTACACGATCCCCCCTCCCCTATCCAAAGATTATTTTAGACTAAAACTCCCAAAGCTCTGTCTCTTTATTTAACTCTCTCCAGAACTTCCACCTCATTTTCAGATACTTGTTTGAAACAGTCATCCTCAAAATTCTCCTAGTGTTTTAAATCCATTCAGTTAAAGACCAGAATATATCATCTGCCCAATTTCCTGCGTCTATTTTGATACCACATTATCCTAGTCATCCAAGCAGGAAACTAGTCATTATGGGCCCCTCCCTTTTCTCCTCAATCAGTTGCTAAATCATGTGGATTCTGCTTTATACCATGTTTCTCACACCCACCCCCCTCCTTTCTAGTACTTCCCCACTGACCTAGTCAAAGCCTTCACTACTTCTCACTTAGGTCCTTTGGCAATGAGCTGTTAACTATGATCCCTCCCTCTGATCTCACCTCCATTCTGTTTATCTAGTATATGACAGCGAAATCCATTTTTCTCAAAACTAGGCTGGATGGCGCATCTCCGAACTCAAAAGTCATTACCTCTTATGGAATTAACTACAACCGCCTTGCAATGGGATAGGATCTAAAATCTGCATTAAACTTTTCAGTTCCCCCTCTCCACTTCTCAGTCGTCTCTCTCACTGTGATCGCAGATGCAACACCCTCTATTTTCGCCAAGCTTTGAATTTTGCATCCTTGGCTTTTCTACCTCTCTATCTTAGGTAACATTAACCCCTCGCCTGGAGTGTCCTGAATTTTCCCTTTTGTAGTCAAAACTCATTTCAAACACTACCTACTCTAAGACATCTTTACATGTGTAATTACTCTCATTTATAACCTTTCACTGCACTTTGTTTATGTTCTCTTTAGGCCACGATGTAATCCACTTTGTATTATAAGTATTTGCATACTCAGAAGAATGAAGCCCATTACACTTCCAAAGCCTTCAGCAAATGGACTGTCTGTTACTCATCATTGATGCTCTGTAGCATCTGGCAGTGTGTAAGTGTTCAATAAATAAATATGGGATAGACCAAGTAATGCTGCCATTTTCAAAACATATATTTCCTTCTTGACTTTAAGTTGGTATCTCATAAAATTCTGAGGAGTAACTGTACAATCCAATGCACAGTCACCACTGCCACCAGACAAACCTGCCAAGGTGTATTTCCTTATGACAGTCAACAGCGAGGGTTTAACATACCCCAAGGAAAGCAATTCACGAAATCTATCAGCTCTCTGGGTCAAGGGCATACATCACAATGGCAAGTCAATGGTCTGCTTAAAACTCCCTTCTGTGGACACTATGGAGGGGGCGCTATATTACCAAGTACAAATACATATATAATATATACTACATTCAGGCATTGTTCGAACTGCTTTACAAATGATAATTCAATTTTGTCATGGAGTTTGATATGCAAACTGCTTCAACAGAGGGGTGGTGCTAAAGGGATCTGTTAGGATGCCTGTTTAGCCACGTACCTTTTAAAGGAAACTGCCCAGTGGGAGCACAGACTCAAGCTCAGCTGAAGGCAGCCAAGCACAGCGCCAAGTCTACCACTCTACTGCTGCCCACCCTCAACACACTCCCCACTGCAATGAGGAAAAGTGAGCTGGAACACCGGTGAGAGTTGTAGAGGGCAGAGTAACAGCTGCCCAGAGATGCCCACTTCCTGGTCTCCAGAACCTGTGAGTGTATTACCTTACGTGGCAAAAGGGACATTGTCAGTGTAATTAAATTAAGGACTGTGAGATGGAAAGACTAGCCATGATTATGCAGGTAGGCACAATCTAATCACAGCGGTGATTATAATGAAAAAAGGTAGTTGTTACCTTTTTTTAAATTTTGATTTTCAGGGTATTTTTTTCATTACCATTTAGTCTCCTTATAGCCCCTCCCTCCAGCAATACCACGCTATTGTCCATGAGTCCTTCTTCCTTCTTGCTCAATCCTTCCATCCCCTGACCACCCCCCTCATCCCAACTAGCTGTCATCCTGCTCTCCATCTATGAGTCTGTCCCCATTTTGCTTGTTAGTTCAGTTTGTTCATTAGATTCCACATCTGAGTGAAATCATATGGTATTTGTCTTTCCCTGACTGGCTTATTTCATTTACCATAATGTTCTCTAGGTCCATCCACACTGTTACAAGGGATAACATTTTCTTCTTTTTTATAGCCAAGTAGTATTCCATTGTGTACATGTCCCATAGTTGCTTTATCCACTCATTTACTGATGGACACTTGGGCTGCTTCCATATCTTGGTGATTGTAAATATGCTACAATAAACATAGGGGTGCTTTTGTTCTTTCAAATTAGTGTTTTGGGTTCCTTTGGATATATTCCCAGAAGTAGGATTTCTGGGTCAAAAGGCAGAGACATTTTTAATTTTTTGAGATATCTCCATACTGCTTTCCACAGTAGTTGCACCAGTCTGCATTCCCACCAATAGTGCACTAGGGTTCTCCTTTCTCTATATCCTCACCAGCACTGGCTGTTCATTGATTTATTGATGATGACCATTCTGACAGGTGTTACATGATATCTCATTGTGGTTTTAATTTGCATTTCTCTGATGACTAGTGATGTTGAACATCTTTTGATATGACTATTGGCCATCTGTATGTCCTGTTTAGAGAAGTGTCTATTCAGGGTTATGTTAGGAAACAAAACAAGTCTCAGTAAATTTAAGATGACTGACCAAAACCATATCAAGCATCTTTTCTGACCACAATGCTATGAAACTAGATGTCAATCACAAGAAGAACACTGAAAAACACACAAAGACATGGAAGCTCACTAATATATTATTAAACAATGAATGGGTCAGCATGAGATCAAGGAAGAAATCAACAGATACCTTGAAACAAGGAAAATGAGGATGCAACTATTTAAAACCTGTGGGACACTGGGAAAGCAATCCCAAGAGGGAAATTCATAGCGTTACAGGCCTATCTCAAAAACAAGAAAAAGCTCAAATAAACAATCTAACTTCACACTTAAAAGGAACTTGAAAAGAGAAAACAAAGCCTGACGTGAGTGAAAGGAAGGGAATAATTAAGATCAGAGCAGAATAAATGAAATAGAGAGTAAAACAATGATACAAAAGATCAATGAATCCAAGAGTTGTTTTCTTTGAAAAGATAAACAAGATTGACAAACCTCTAACCACACTCAAGACAAAAAGAGGAAGGACCCAACTAAATAAAATCAGAAATGAAAGAGGAGACATAACAACTGACAAAAAAGAGTTGTAAGAAAATATTATGAACCAGCCCTGCCTGGCGTAGCTCAGTGAATTGAGCGCGGGCTGTGAACCAAAGGGTCACAGGTTTGATTCCCAGTCAGGGCAAATGCTTGGGTTGCAGGCCAGGTCCCCAGTGGGGGTCATATGAGAGGCAACCACACACTGATGTTTCTCTCCCTCTCTTTCCCCCACTCTTCCCTTCTGTCTAAAAATAAATAAATAAAATCTTTAAAAATTTTTTTTAAAAAAGAAAATATTATGAACCATTGTACACCGACACTCTGGACAACCTGGACAAAATGGAAACATACAATCTTCTAAAAATAAATCAGGAAGAATCAGAAAATATGAATAAACAGATTACACCTAATAAAATTGAAGCAGTCATCAAAACACTCCCAACAAACAAAAGCTCTGGACTGCATGGCTTCACAGGTGAATTTTAACAAACATTCTGAGAAGAACTAACATTTTTCCTTCTCAAACTATTTCATAGTTGCTACTTTTAACATGGACTACACATAGGTAAAGAACTTGACAACAGCAAAAAAGAGAGAAGAAATGGGCCTGTCCTTCTTCGGAGACTTCCTGAGTTTAAATCAGGAACCACTTTAGAGGACACATGGATAGAACCAAGGGGGAGGAGGGAGGCTGGGGAGGGAGATGGGGTTGGAGGGGGAGGGAGGAGGGGAGGGGATAGGATGCAGACAACTGTAATTGAACAACAATAAAGTAATTACTTAAAAAAAAAGAAAGAATCTATTTTGTTGATAACCCAAATAGCCCAAACATAGCATTTTACTTTAGATGTAATATTAAAGATGACAGGGAAAAGAAATATAAAACTCTTGCTAATTATGTAAGTAATTGAGTTAATAATATTCCATAGCTTTTTGACTCTGATTTGTAACAAGACTTAATATTTCAAAAAATGTGTTATAGATTATGCATGTATATAAACACATATTCATAGATACACGAATTTCTACCATACAAATTCACAAAATAAATCCTAGGTGGATTGCAAGTCAAAATGTTTTTTTAAAAGTACTGTGTAAACGAACCAGTTCACCTTCTGATCTTGGGATTGATAAGACTGGAAGACTTTCTTAACACTGCAAAAAGGATAAAAACATGAATGACAAGACTGATATAAACTTACAAAATTTTAAAAACTATTTAACAACCTAGGCAAAGTAAAACAGATAAACAGCACACTCTAAGAAAATATCTTCAATGTATGAAATCTACCAATAGCATTTCCTCCTTTCAGTGCTTTTAAAAGATAGGGGTACTATGAACTCATATTCTGCTGGTGGAAAAGTAAATTGGTATCAATGACATGTAGAGGGGCAATTTCACAATATATATTTAAATTAATGATGCCTGCACCCTATGACTATCAGTTCCACTTCTTAATATCTATCCCAGAAAAATACATGCTTATGTGTACAAGGCATAATCACTGATTATAATGGAAGTGTTGTTTGTAATGGTGTAACATTTGGACAATCCTAAATATCTACCAGTAGGAAAATGGTTTAATACAATTTTGTGCAGTCTAACTATGAAATATTCTTCATTGGTTAAAAATAACGAGTGAAGCCTATAGGTACTTACATGGGGACATCTCCAAGACAAAATGTGCAAAATAATGTACATATTTCAGTATTAAATATTTGATTGCTTGTGTTATGATCTTAAAACATAGCTATCTCTGTATCATTTAGAGCAGGGGTGTCAAACTCATTTTCACCAGGGGCCACATCAGCCTCACGGTTGCCTTCAAAGGGCCGAATATAATTTAGGACTGTATAAATGTAACTGCTCCTTAACTGTTAAGTGAGAGCTGGGCACTGCTGCTGGGCAGAAACAAGGCGCCAGGCCGGATAAAACAAGGCGGAGGGCAGGATTCAGCCCATGGGCCTAATGTTTGCCACCTGTGATTTAGAGAGTGGATATGAATATTGGTCAAGGGGAATAGACACTTCTCCCCAAAATATATACAAATGGCCAACAGACACATGAAAAAGTACTCAACTTCACTAGCTATTGGGGAAATACAAATCAAAACTACAATGAGAAATCACCTCACCCCTATTAGAATAGCTATTATCAACAAGACAGGTAGGAACAAGTGTTGGAGAGGCTGTGGAGAAAAAGGAACCCTCATTCACTGCTGGTGGGAAAGCAGACTGGTACAGCCATTATGGAAAATATTATGGGAGTTTCTCAAAAAAATAAGAATAGAATTACCATATGACCCAGCAACCCCTCTTCTGGGTATGTATCCAAAAATCTCAATAACAGCCCTGGCTGGTATGGCTCAATGGATTGAGCATTGGCCTATGAACTGAAGGGTTGATGGTTCGATTCTCAGCTAGGGCATATGCCTGGGTTGATGGCCAGTTCCCCAGTTGAGGATATGCAAGAGGCAACCAATCTATATTTCTCTCTTATGCAGATATGTCTTTCCTTCTTTCTTGCCCTTCCTTCCTCTCTCTCTAAAAATAAATACAATCTTTTAAAAAAAATCTCAATAACATTTACTGTATTTTTTGAACTATAAGATGCACTTTTTCTCCCCAAAATTGGAGGAAAATGAGGGTGCATCTTATAGTTTGAATATTCTGTTTATATTTACATTGGTGAAATATTATGTTATTTATGTTATTAAATAGTTTACCACATTTTTTGCCTCAAAATGTTTTTCCTATTTTCTTCCTCTAAAACCTAGGTGCATCTTATGGTCCGAAAAATACGGTATTTGCAAAGATATATGCGCCCCTGTGTCACTGCGGCAGTATTCATGGTAGCCGAGACATGGAGACAACCGAAGTGCCCTTCAATAGAGGACCGGATAAAGAAGACATGGTGCATATATACAAAGGAATACTACTTCGCCATAAGGAACGATGAACTACTGCCATTTGTGATAGACAACATGGGTAGACCTTGCCAATATCATGCTAAGTGAAACAAGGCAGTCGGAAAATGCTAGTAATTATATAATTCCACTCATATGTTGGACAGAAAACAGAAAGGAACAAATGAACAGACAAAAACACCCCAAAACTCATAGACACAGACAACACTAAGGTGGTTACCAGAGGGAAAGGGGTGGAGGGTAGTAAAGGGTAAAGGGGGTCAAATACATGGTGATAGAAGATGCTCTGACTCTGGGTGGCGGGTGTACGATGCAATATACAGATGGTGTATCACAGCAATGTACACTTGAAGCCCATATAATCTTATCAAACAATGTCACCCCAGTAAGTTTAAGAAAAAAGAAACTAAGACATTATATTTTTTACTATTTTTAATAAGAGTGAATTTGTGTTTTACTTGTCTAATTAAGGATATGTGAAAATTATTAATACTTTTTAAAAAGGACAGTGATTCAAGGCAAATGCTTATGTATAATGAATAGCTAGAGAGGAAGGTGAAGACATGAATGGGGCTTTTAAAATTTCCCATTTCTGTGAACATAAAATGTATTTCTTGTTTATGCTGATAAAATTTGATTTCACAGAGGCAACTGTAGACTTAAGCATGGCAAAAATCCCCACTAAAATAAATAATTAATTATATTATTTTTTAATTTCAAAGATATACAATTTTCTGTTTCCATTTATTCTTACTCATTTCCATTGAATCACTTTTCCAGTTGAAATTAAATGATCAGGTCAAGGACAAATGACTAAGCGAAATCCCAGGTCAGTGAAACTTTCTGAGCAGCTTTGTAACTGGCATTTGGGAACAACAGAAAGTAATACCGCTACTGAATAATGGAAATGTGTGCCTACAATGGGACATTGCATATGCAAGGCAAATCTTTGAAAACACCTTCATGCAAATGTGCTAATAAATGTGAATTTTCATACCGTACTTGGCACCACGTTCATTTGCATTAACCTACTTTTCAAGTGTCCCTATTGCAGAATTTTCTCTTGTTCTCCCTCCACCTCTGTGTGTGTGTGTGTGTGTGTGTGCGCGTGTGAGATGAATGAGGGGCAAGAACAAAGCTTAATTAAAAATAATTTCTCACTTATGATTGTTGGAAACCTTTATTGCTTAATTAAATGAATATTATACAAGTAAAATATGCATAGGTGGGTTTTCTGATATAAAACTATATAAATATTTTCTCATAGACTATCATGAGGTTGGCTATTACCTTAGGGAGTGTTTCCTTCTCCTGAAATTCATCATATAATGCTTTTCACCGTGTCTCTTTCAGTTAATGCTATTTTAAATTTTCAGGAAAGTAGGCATCTAATAAAATCAATGACTTATTTTATTTCTTGAATTTCTACTATGTGCTTGGTTCTATGGAACAATGCTTTTTAAGCACAAGTGTAGAATGTAGCCAGACTTTTAGAGAGGTTCATTGGGAGAAAAGGAAAATATTCAACTTGTCCCCAAGAAAAGGGGATTCTTGAGCTAGAACAAAAAAGAGGGAATCACTTGACTTGTACTCATAGGCTCACTGGAAAAATTTAGAAAATAAATAGAAGAAAGCAAATATTACCTGCAATCTCTTACTGTGGGAGAAAACCATCATGAATAATTTGGCTATTTATTTTCTGTATTTTTCCAATGAGTTTGTCTTTTCCTTTAACAGAAAAAAAGTTAAAGCTGTTTTCACTTTTAATGGTA
Organism: Micronycteris hirsuta; assembly: GCA_004026765.1. Taxonomy (NCBI): domain Eukaryota; kingdom Metazoa; phylum Chordata; class Mammalia; order Chiroptera; family Phyllostomidae; genus Micronycteris; species Micronycteris hirsuta. The sequence goes on from PVJI01019025.1 coordinate 20,158, forward strand.
AACACAGGGAGGAAATCAACAAGTATATTGTTTTGATTACCAAAGTAATTAACACTTGTTGGCAGACAGTTTAGAAATTGTTATCTCCATGAGGCACTGATAAAAGAGACCTCTAGAAGTAATGATGATGAGCTAAGGGAGCTTTTTCAGTATTGCTCTGAAATCTGGTTCCAGTAAAAAAAAAGACTTCATTCTCCGTTAACATTAAGACCTGTGAAGCAGCTGTGGTGCCCAGACGTCCTGCTTCTTTGACCTTGCATAATCCACTCGTTTCGTGCTTCTGTTAATGATGTTTACTTGAACTTAAAAAGAAATGTATTATTGCCATCCGTTTTTTAAGTTGCACGTTACCATAATTAGAAAATTCAGGTGATACTAGAGTATATGCCAAGTCATGTTTACAATTTTAAAACTGACATACAATTAGAAAATAGACCGCATGAGCCTTCATAGTGTCACGTATGTGTCTGCCTGTTTCTACATCTCCCTCTGCCAATGTCCATCGTCGGGGGGGGGTGGGGGAGGGTGAAGGCAAAGGTGCTCAAATGCATCACTGATGGCCAGATGCAAATGCACTTGTTGAATCATCCTCAAATAATGTTCCATTCTTGACCTCTCTCTTCCCAGCACACATATCTTCATTTTATTGTGTTCTCACCACTAAATAAGTGCCCCCTTTTCTGCAGTTTAATGTTCCATGGTTTTACTTACCCATGGTCTGAAAATATGTAATGGAAATTTTCAGAAATACGCCATTCATAAGTATTAAATTGCAAGCCATTCTCAGTAGTGTGATGAATTCACACTCTGTCCTGCTATGTTCTACCCTGCCTGTAAAGTATCCCTTTGTCCAGCATCTCCATACTGCAGACATAGAGCTACTCCCCATCCCTGTCAGTCACGTAGTAATCAGTGACTTAGTAGCCATCGCAGGTATCAGATCGACTGTCCACTATCACAATGCTTATGTACAAGTGATCCCTCTTTACTTAATAAGGGCCACAAAGCACAAGATAGTGATGCTGGCAATTCGGATATGCTAAAGAGAAGCAGTAAACTGTGTGTGCGTGTGTGTGTATGTATGTATATGTGTAGATATATATTTACATACCAATATACACTCCCTCTATATATAGGAAGAGTATATATAGGATTTGGTACTATCCGTGGATTCAGGCACTCACTGGGGATCTTAAAACGTATCACCCATTGATAAAGGGGGATTACTAGACATGGAATTAAAATTAGGAAAAATATGACACTTACTTTCTGCTTAGAAAAGGCAATAATTTTAATAATAGCACAAGCTTTTCTTTTAAGCTAATCGTTGCCTACAATTAAAAGCAAATATTTAACAACTTAGCTAAGCAAACTTAATAATATCTACAGAACCTTCCTGGAAATGTAAAGAATCAAAACCCATGATTTAGTACTTTTAGACTCTAAAAATACAGCACTTTATGTTCAAGTGCACTTGGCTCAGATATATATATGTGTATGCATGTGTGTCTATACATATATATAATGAATACATTGCATATGCACTATATATAAATGATATATATATAGTATATATAATATTTCCCATATGATACTGAAATTAAACATCAAAAGAAGTTATTCACATTCCTTTCATGAATATTATAGTTAACTCAGTCAACACTTTATTCATTCATTTAACAAGTCACTTATTCAAGCTTTTAAGGAGAAAAATCCTGCTAATTGCTGAAGCCAAACTCACGTTTTAAAGGTATAGTCTCTTTGTCCTTAAAAGGTTCAATCCAGAGAAAGTGTTGTATCAATACATATTTTTAATTCTTAAATGTAAGGTATAATAATTATAATACTTGTTAAGTATTTTCTGTTTGTCAGGTACTGTTTTAAACTCTTTGTATGTAGTACCTCATTTAATCCTAAAAAAACCCCTATGACAACTATATCATTACTACACTCCCACTTGGTAGATAAAGACATTGAGGTTAATTGAGGTTCAGGCTGAGTCTCAAGTTCACACACACTGAGCATGAATTTGAGGGTCATGAACTACAAGGCACCCTTTTTAGCCAGTACTGTATCTCCTCACTACCGTTGATTTTCATTTTAAGTTAAAAATACTAGTATTTTTCTCTTTAAATAAGAGAGTCATTTTATATATATATATATATATATATATATATATTATGTCTTTGACAAGGCATTAGAATAAAATAATCCATATTCAGCTTAAAACATGAGAGTGACAATTTTCAACTGAATTTTAAACTTCAAAAACTATATTAGTCAGTATTTTCATAGAAACATGACAAATGCATGTACGTATTTTCTCCCTATTTATTGAATTTATCACGGTGACACTGGTGAACAAAATTATGCAAGCTTCTGGTGCACAGTTCCACAACCCATTGTCTGTACACTGTATTGTGTGTTCACCCCCCAAGTCAAGAAGTCAAGTCTCCCTGTATCACCATTTACCCTCTACACCCTCCTTCACTGCCCACCCTCCTCCCCCCAGGATCACGGCACTGTGTGCGTGAGTGTTTTCCGCTTTTTCACTCATTCCTTCCAACCCACCCACCCCCCAACCCTGGCAACTGCCAGCCCGCTCTCTATCTATGACTCCGTAAGTGTTTTGCTTGTTATTTCACTTTCTTCATTAGTATCTACATATTCGAAATTGTATGGTATTTGTCTTTCTCTGCCTGGCTTACTTCGCTTAGCATCAGGTTCTCCAGTTCTATCCATGCTGTCACTGAGAGTGAAATTTTCTTGTATTTTTTACAGCTAAGTAGTATTCCATTGTGTTATTATTTATACATATATCTTTTAACCTAGGCAAATCTCAGTAATTTTTTAATGCACTGCAGTGAAATTTCCAAAGCCATTTTACAATAAAACGGTATGTTTATAGTTAGCATTTTACATTTTGAAATATTTATGTTCTTGTGCTTATCTTTCAAAGCAAGAGAAGACAGGCATGCAGCAATAAAATCAGAAAGCAGAATAATATAGGTAAACATATTTTTAAGATGGATAACTGGCTGAGGAGATAAGATTTATAAAAAATGAATAACAGACATAATTCAGGTATATTTTCACAAAAAGGCAAAACGTCTTTAGCGAGCATATATTTTCAGAACTATTTACGTATACATGTATGTCTTTAAACAGAATCAAGGATACCTTAAAAATTACATATCTTTTTTATTAACTGGCAATGTTTCAAAAGCTAATCGCCACTGACTCTTTTTCTAACAAACTCAACTTCCATAACGTGAATATACTTTCAAATATAGGAGGAAAAAAGAGAGAAGTATCTGTCACAAAGTCTTTGTTCTGTAAAAGGTACGAGGAGCCAACCAGACCTGCAGCCAAGTCTATTGGTTTAGAAAGTTACATGAAATGAAGCATTCGGTTTTGCTGATTGCCTCTGATAAGCCGTAGTTCCAGATTTCAGATTCAGAATCTCCAGATTTATGATTTCTGTGTTTTAAGCCACCGGGTGCCTGGTCATTTGTTACAGCAGCCTCAGAAATCTACTGAGAAATGTGATGGGTCGATATACTTTGTGAAATTACCTAATAGCTAATGTAAACAGTTACAGAACTTGACCCCAATATTAATTGAGTGTCTTTATAAGCCAAATTTATCCTTTTAATATATGTGGATATTTTTAAGATTTTGTGCATCTTCTGCTTCTAGAATGGTATTCTGAATAATAATGTGTGACATTTCACACAGTTTAGTTTTTGTCCTTTCTTGATCTACTAATGGTTTAACATAATTCTTAATAATAACAATTGTAGTAATAATAATAGTTACCTTATTGAATACCAACCCACAAGTCAAGTCTTGTGTTAATTTCCTTACATATGTGATCCCTTATAGTTACGATAGCCCTATTCAGTAGTTACTGTTATTATCCTCATTTTACTGGGAACAAAGACGCGAAGTCACTTTCCTAAAGTCATAAATCAAATTACCTTGGTTTTCTTATTTCAAAGTCTGTGCCACACTTAACCACTAAGAAAAAATAACCTCTTTAGATGTTACATGTCAGAAATAGCTCTCACATTTGTGTGGACAAAAAAAGAATCCATATGAAACAAGATGTTAAAACTGAAGCTGGAACTAGGCACCAAGTTACAACAGATGTGAAATACTAGCATGAGTTACAAATCACTAAATAGAGATTTTCAAAGGAAATGGGTAAGCATCTGTTCCACTCTTGAACTTCTGCTGACTTTCAGATTCTAAGCGGTTTACAAAGCACACAGGTAGTAGTCTCTGCAGAGACCTGTGTTTGCAAAGAGCTGTTGTGTGTCTCCTTGGGGAAGAACTGGGGGTTATAACCTATCATCTGTAGCTAAGTGAAGGGGTCTCCTATGTGACCCCTCCAAATCTACGGACTGTGTTCTTTGCAGTTCGGAAACATGAAGGAATAAAGCTCACCTCACACCTAACATCCTAGAACCTGGGATAATTAAGTCTGAGTATGAGAGATTCTAATTTGGAGCCAGCATTCACACACTGCAGTAATTACTGCACTCACAAAAGTGCAGTAATTCCGTCTGGTGTAGCTCAGTGGATTGAGCGAGGGCTGGGAACCAGAGGGTCCTGGTTCGATTCCCAGTTGGGGCACATGCCTGGGTTGCGGGCCAGGTCCCCAGTGAGGACCATGTGAGAGGCAACCATACATTGCTCTTTCTCCCTCCCTTCTCCTCTCTCTGAAAATAAATAAATGAAATCTTAAAAAAAAAAAACTAAAAAAAAAATGCAGTAATCCTCATGGGGAACATGAGTATTGAAACCACTAGAGGCCGGGAGGGCAGTGTGAAAGGCAGCAGGCTTAGATTATATCCATTGCCTTTCTCTTTTTCTGGAGAAATATCACGTAATATAATGGGAGGGGACTGCCCATGCGGAAATATGGAAGCAGAGAAATATTGAAAGCCATCACTATACAGGAAAGAGCATAAATTCTCAAGTCCTCTGAAGTCGGTTCAGATTCCAGTCCCAACATGACAATGGGAAGTCATGTAAATTCTATAAACCTTCAACTTTCACCTGAGCAGTGGAAATAATAATAATCCACTTAACTGCAGGGTCACTGGGAGAATAAGTAAAACTATGTATAATGCTACTACCACTAAGGCATAAGTCAAGACAAATAGTTAAAGCAGAAATTAAATAATTATCCCTTTTTAGGCTGTTCATGTAAAGAGATAGTGCAGTTTATGACCCTTTAGGACAATGCACTCTCAACACTACTAACCTTTTCAAATATTATTAAAAGTATATATATATATATATATATATATATGGTAAATGTTAGATGCAAGTTGAAAAATGCACCCATACACAAGATACATCATATAATTCACTGCAGTGGAAGGGGAGCTGCTGTTAAGTACTTTGCCTCTATTGGGTGTAATTCAAACTCAACAGGAAACATTGTCTTTGGACAAAAATTGACAGGGCTTGGAAAGGCATGCAAAGGAGCTAGAGAGAGATTGTCCCTGACTAGATCTAAGGTCATCAATATGCCTTTACACGCAAGTCAATTCATCACCAATAAGACAAGAAGATGCACGGCCCTTTCTTCAAAGACAAGTGTCAGTGGATTAAAAAAATAGCTGAGGGGTTAGAGGGCGGAGGGATTGAGCAAAAACAAGAAGGACTCCTGGACATGGACGGCAGTTTGGCGATTGCTGGGGGGGAGGGGATATAAGGGGACTAAATGGTAATGAAAAAAAATATGATAAAATCAATAAAAATGCCTTGAATGAAACCAAGTGTCACTTTCTCCTATCTTAATCTCCTCAACAAAAAAAGAGAAAGAACGACCTTGGGGTTTCTATGTAGTTACATATATAAGGTTTTCATAGAGAAACCAATATTCTTATAAGAAAATAAGCACACAGAGAGGTATTTAAATGACCAAGAACACAACAATAGGGATGGTTCTGTGTGAAATATAACAATCAACTGAAATGGTATCTGATTTATATGGTGTCGATATTTAACATTTTCAAGTAAGTAGAAAGCATATATATGGCAACATATAATAAGAAAGTTTAGAATTCAAAACAAGTTAGAGAAAAGGACAGTTGCAATTCTTGCCAATTAACTTTAAATAACTGCATAAGGTAGAATGTGGGCCATGAACAAATAGAAATGCGAAAAACTTCATCTGTCCTCTGGAATTATTTTTCTGTGTGACCTTTGATAGCATCTTTAATTTAAAATATATTTATCTAGTGCTTACTATGTGACAGATTCCATGATAAGTGCTGCGGGTACAAACATGATTAATAAATGCACAGTCTTCTGGAAAGGACCAGCTGGGGGACTGAGACACACGCGTGCAACAATAGGTTTACAGATTGAGTACGCAAAACACAGTTTATTCTTGTATTGTTATTTATTAATTATTGTATTATTCTGCATTGGAACAACTGAAAATCTATTTTGTTCCATCCTGTTTATATATATATATTATCCTTTTTAACTGTATATATCAGAATATTTGAGGGATCTTCACTGACCATAATATAAATAAATTAATCTAAATATCTGTCAAAATGGAGGAATTTGCTGCCTCTTTGTGAAAAAGGGAGAGAAGAATTAAGAAATAATTGAAAGATATTCTACACAGAGCTAAATATTAAAATGTTAATACAAATGGCAGCCTTCTTAATTACAAGAAATTAAATATTTCCATGGATTTAAAAATGCACAATAGCTTGGTCCTTCCTAGGAAAATTTATAAATGTAGTATGCCACTGAATAATAATGATATAAAACTAATTGTGTATCTTATGAGCCACATGCGTATTAAGTGGTGGTGATATAGAACTGTTCATTAGAGTATCTAAGAACTTAGGAGGAAATGTACTAATATTATAGATACTTGAAAATGTATGAAGTCCTTCCAAATCCAAAAATGATATCCCTTTATAAATAAGAGTGTGTGTGTCTTGTTCAGTTATGTAAAACTGTGCATGTTGTTGTAGATCCAGAAAAGAAATAAAAAAAGTATTTGAGCCAGAGTGTGGAACAAGAATGAAAGAAAACAAGTGGAACAAAAAATATTTAGTAAAATGTGCAAGGCTTGGTGCCTGATTTGCGTGGGAAAATAAGGATGTACAAGAACAAAGATGACACACTAGTTTCTACTCTGCATCCCTAAGGACGGTATGCTAAGAGAAGAGGGGAGAGATTTACTCAGTATGAGTTTGGACATGGTGAGATTGGTTTGAATGTGGACCCACTACAAAGAAATATGAGATGGAGATGCAAAGGGTGGGAGAAGGCATAAGGATACCCAGAGGGTGTGCAGAGCAAGCAGCATAAAGGAACGGGGACGGAAGCATGGCGGCACCTATATCTCAAAGGTAATTGGAGAAAGAGGAGCCCCTGGACAATACTATCAAAGTGTTCACAGAGACATGACCATAGAGAATGGGGTCATAGCAGGCAAGTGTGTTGAGACTGTCTGGGACATGTAATCACAAGTGTCAAGAACAGAAGAGAGACCTCGTGAAGACTGACTAGCACCTATTTTGTAGATTTACCAGTATAAAAGTCATCATGTATCATAAAAACAATAGTTGTGGTGCCGTGAGGGGTAGAGGCCGGATCGCAGTGGCCTGGGAAGACGTGGGAGAGTAGGCTATGGAAAACTGAGACTACTCTGTTGATAAGTCTGGCTTAGGAAAGGAGACGAGAAATGAAAAGGTAGTTCCATGATAGACAGGAAAACACGAACATGACCATACAGTGGAAAGAGAAAAGGAATAGATACAATCGGGAGCCTTCAGGGTGGCATGGCCTGCCACGCTGGTGGGCACAGGTTAACTAAGCATCTCTCAAGTGGAAGATAAGACCCTTTCCCCTTAGACAGGAAAAAAAGAATGATGTTGGTTGCGGTCAGGAACACAGATTATGATATAGGGAAGGCAAGAGCATTTATAGGTGATGGTCCCAAGTGTTTAAATATTTATCAGCAGAGCCCTGGTTGGTGTAGCTCAGTGGATTGAGCACCCGCCTGCAAGCTGAAAGGCTGATGGTTTGGTTCCCCGCTGGGGCACATGCTTGGGTTGCAGGCAGGGTCCCAGGTTGGGAGTGTGCAAAAGGCAACCGATGTTCCCCTTGCTCTCTTTCTCTCTCCCTTCCCTCTTTCTAAAAATAAATAAATAAAATCTTTAAAAAACGTATCAGCAGAATAAGCTGAGAGCAGAAGAGGAGGAAGGATGGTGAAACACAAGAATTGACGAAAACAGTCCACTTCTGGAACTGTCCTTCGTAGGAATATTAAAGAGAGCTGAGCTCAGGCAACTAAAATATTGGTGAATGGTGCTTACACTGCGGAAGGCTACAACCGATAAACTCACCAAGAGAAAGAAACTCCAGGAATTTGGCTTCTATTATTTTTTCTATTGTGAAGGGTCATTATTTATATTATTTTATTTCATAACGTACCTGGAAAATTAAAGGTTTTATTTCCCAAGTATGGATTTTATGACAAGATTACAGTTCACAACAGGGACTATTGTTGAGAAAACAATTTTAAAGGGTAGAACATTCATAAGAAAGCCACTTATTGAATAACAAACGATTAAAATTGATTTGCATTGTTCGTGTTTTGATTTATGCCTCTGTTTATATCTGTTCCTTCTATTTATAGGCAAAAAGCTGCCTTCTGATCGACATAAATACCTTTCCCATGACCCTCCATGACAAGTGTGCACGGAGCAGTGCCTAATAAAATGGACCATGGCATCCTATAGGATTCTGGGTTATTCGATTGAGCCCAAGTTTAGAAAAGTATTATCTGAATGCATTCCTCTTTTCAAAGGTATAGAAGTGATAGAATCTAATTTCCCTTTATGAAACAAATCTCTTGTTGATACCTGTGAGCCATGCGTGATCACACAAATCTCCCCGCAGGCACGGCTCTACACAAAGACATAGACCCAAACACACTCTGTATGCTCCCACACATGTTTGTAGCTTTCAGAACTATAAACAGTGGTTATTAGAAGACATTACAGCTTCTCCTGGGTCTGTGTTTACAGATATCTTCCCAGGTGCTTCATCATAGAGGCACGTTTCTTTCCAGTAAAAGTTTGTTTCCTTGTAAACCGCTCCAAAGTGAGGTAGGCAATCTAGCCAGAGGGAAACTCCTACTAAGGACCCTCCCTGGAAACAACATGTAACCCACCTGAAGACACTTCCTTCAGACCTCTCCAACCACTTATTAGAAGACATTCAATTCCTGTCGCAGGCAGAATTCTCTCTGTACTCTCTTTTGTATTTACACATGCGGGGTCTGGCACAAATAATTCTCCTTTTTCTTACGAAATCTTAAGCATGTACTTCTATAACTCAACATCACACTCAAGCACAGCATAAGACATTTTAGGTGAAATGTTCAAATGGCTGTCCATCTCGTGCGAGACATTCATGTGTCCTACCAACCACCCTCAAGCAGGCGTTACTTCTGCCAATCCCAGTACAATGTATTTCGAATCAGTGGCCGCGTGTGTTGGTTGGTCAAATACAGGTGATCCTGATCTTGGTCTTTTATCATTGTACTTAATTCTCTACTTCATGAATATAATAAAAACCCCTTAGAAATCTTCATCTTTCACATTAAAGTATTTGCAAACCTTAAAAACTTGCTACTTTAAACTAATATTGGAGAAAATTCATCATGTATAAAGCCCATATCTTTGAGTTTGCAGATGGTGTAGTTTTAGTCATAAAAATATATTAAACTCAATTCATTACATGATTAGAAATTTTTCTAACATTTTAGAGTAAACAATAACAAGATTAACAATAAGAATGGTAATGAGTTTCTCAACATAAAACAGACCATACCGATTTCCTCTTTCCAGGACCATGTGGCTTTAAACATGCTCAAATCTACATTTTAATATTCAACTTAAGAAAAGAACATCATCTTCATTCTCATGCTGCTATTTCACATTATATTTTAGCTAAGATTTTTTAATGTAATTTCTTGTATCAACCAAAGCAAATGCATTGATTAAGATCTTCATGATATTTTCTTCCTATCTTTTCCCATTTGGATCTGAATATAATTAATATAGAGAACAGTGATCTAGAATCTTTATGCTGGTTTTATAAGTCTAGGAAAATCTGATGAAAGTTGTCTGTTCTTGTCCCATAAAAAACAACATATGAATATAAAATAAAAATTGCATCACACTTCAGGATATTTGGGTAACCTTAACACAGCTTAAGATACCTGGACTCAAATAGATGTATTTATGCTTTGTGTCAACATGACGCTGTGCTTGACATCCAAACAACAACAAATGCCTAGTCCTTTCTCTTGTACCCTCGCCCTCTGTGAACTCATTCCCTGCTGTCCCCCATCCTGGGGCTGTATACACACACTTTCTTTCTCTTCGCTGAGAAGTCCCAGTGGAGGGGTGCTTTCAAGAGACCATTCTTGGACAAGTAACTAGACAAGTGCATTAGAAAAATAATATCAAATTGGTCAAAAGTAAAAATGTCATGATCTTGGTGAGACCCATTAAATCAGTAATGAAACGGAGAATATTTCCATTACCCTGTCTCTTCATCAGGAGCCAGAAAATAAGATAGTATCAAAATGACATTCGTTCCAACTTCATAATGCAATGAATGGGAACACCCATTCAGATTTATGTGAATCTTCATCAATAAGAAGCATCCTTGATGAGAAAATGAAAGAGGTAACATTTACAAAACAAGTATTTAAATTTATATTTGGAAAAATTCAACAAACTATTTTATCATCACTTGAGAGTTGATACTTGTTCTTTTTCATTTGCCTTAAGAGATGCCAAAAATTCTAAGAAAGGATTACTCTAAAAACAATTTGGTTATCAAAAGAACTGTTGCAATATACTGATGAATATTTCCCCGAAAATATTTTTAACTGTGGCAAAAATCTTCATTGGTTTTTAGTGGCTCTTTGAAAGTTTTATCTTTGCATATTTTGTCACCAAATTTAGAAAAAGTAAGTAGCATACATTATCACTTATGGTACCACAGTTATTCCTGTCATATTATGATTAGTCCTGATTGAAATGACATTTCCAACATGTACCAAATTTGTGAAAATGGTAATTACATTCTGCATTTACATAAGGATACTCTTTTAGCCTGCCAAACGGTTCTACAAGTTCAACAGGCGTCTCTCTGTGAAATAAAACAAACATGGATCTCTATGCATGCTGAAGTCATTGTTTTTCTTTTGTAATAGTCCCCTTTTACTTTTCCCACCAATAATTATTACAAACAGACCGATTTATACTGATAGAAACAAAGGGAAAATACCCCATCAAATTCATGTGGAGCAGTTCTGTATTAAAATGTTTTGCTTCTGCCCTGGCGGGTGTAGATCAGATAGAGCGCGGGCTGGGAACCAGAGGGTCCTGGTTCGATTCCCTGTCAGGGCACATGCCTGGGTTGCGGGCCGGGTCCCCAGTGAGGGCCATGTGAGAGGCAACCATACATTGCTGTTTCTCTCCCTCTCTGTCTCCCTCCTGTAAGAGCCCCCAGACTGCCCAAATAACCTTGGCACCAGGGGAAGGTTAGGAGAATGAGGAAATGGAAAAAATACAGGGATGCATAACGGGATGGTGTGTAAAGAGAGCAAACGACCATAAGTTACACAGACCCTGAGGGCAATACCAAATAAGGGAAGGAATTTTTTTAGAACCAGAGTCATCCCTATAGAATCTGCCCGCCAAGATCTACCCGCCAACAGCAACCCCCACCAATTAGGAACTTCTGCCCTGTTTGATTGAGCCA
>PVJI01019026.1:0-32000 GCA_004026765.1 Micronycteris hirsuta
AAGATATTTTCTCCCCCTACCCCTACAAAGTGATCAAACTAGATTTTGTTAACTTCTGGTAAAATGCATATTATCAGAGTATCATGCAAAATCACTTGATATTTAATCCCACAACTGTTTTGTGTGTTATTGACTTGATTACTTGAAAATGCCAGTAGAAAATATTATGTATAGATTAAAAACTGTGAATGTTTCTGAATCATAAGTGAAAACCTATTTTTTCAATGGAAATTTAATTTTTAAGGATTTGATTGTTTTTATTTGCTTAAGGAAGCAGAAACCATTGGACAGAAACAGGCAGAGATGCTGCCAGTCCAACAGAACATTTTCTCATTCTACCCAAATCACTGATTGGCCAAGCATTGTTCTCATGTGTCTCAATAGTAATTTTTCTTTGGAATGGTGGAATGAACAATCTCCTAGATGTGACCGAATGCTAATCGAATGTGCTGTCATCTGTGACAAATGAATACCAATCAAATGAATGGCAATCATCTGTCAGCTCTGCTGAGAGAACCCTGATCAACCCAGAGGTCATAGGTTAGAGAATGGATCCATAACCTAAACTAGTTCAAGGATTATAGAGCAAATTTTAATGCATTACAGGCAGTTATTCATGTATGAATTCCTTTTTCTTAATATTTTTTATTGCTATTCAATTACCGTTGTTTCCATTTTCCTGCCACCACTTTCCCCTGCCACACCCACCCCTACCATGAGTTCTTTATACCTGTTCCTTGATGACACTTCCTGTATAAATTCTTTTGGAAGATCATAGTGTACAGATTTTTTTTTTTATTCTTTGTTGAGCCAGATCTAAATATTCTAATAATCAGAAGGAATGAGAAATAATATACATGATCCTTAACAGGGACTAACAACAACCTCAAGAGAAGGTCAGGTCCATACCTGCTAGCAGAGTGAGTCACATCCATGTTTCTGTCTGCATACAGAGAACAGTGAGGGGAGTTGACTCTGGAAAGAGCCTAAGCATCTCAGGATCTAAGCTGAACCTATGAAACCTATGGTGGAATGGACTCAGCATTGGGACTTAAAAGTTGTCCTATTGCAGTTAATGTTTTGATTCATCAAAGGGAGAGGTGGATCTCAGGAGATGTACAATGATATTGACTCTGTGAAACTGCAAATGCATTATGCAGAGTCAAATTGAAGGAATCACTCATCAAAATTCAATCAGAAAGCTATAAAGGAAAAGTATTCAACTATTAAGTTGTTTAATTTACCTAACATATGCTGAAGCAAGAAACCACTTTGTTGATTATTAAATGAAAAACAAAAACAGATACAAAAAGATAATCCCGTTATGATTCTAATAGGTGAAAAAGCAATGTGTTAAAAATATGAAGATGCTAATAGAGTTGTTATTATATCGACAGCATCCTGAGGGTTGGGATTTTTTGTTTTCTTTTTGTTGAGGGACACTTACTCTTTTATAACTTTTGTGAAATATATTATACAATTACTAATAGTGAAAATTATACTCTTAAATTTTAAACGTTTAAAATGAAAATACTATTTCATTTTCATACACATGATGAAATTCCTTCTTGACTTACATGTACCATTGGTGCAATAACAAAACAATTTACAGCTTTTATATTGAGGTGAATGTACTCATAATAGCAATAAGCTTTGCTTTTATTTCTGCAATTTATTTAAAACAAAGAAAATTTTGTAAATCATGATGTTTTTTGGCCATAGTTAATTTTAGAAATAAGTAACCAACCAACCAATTGAACAAAATAGAACAGCACTTGAAAATGACTTATATATTAAATAAATATATGTTAACATATATACACATATGAAACATTCATATTATATTATACATATTTGTTGGTGGGTGCTGGAGAGTATTACCACATTGATATCACAGTAGCAACAGGGGTATTTTTGAGTACTGGTAGGTTAATCAAGGTAGCAATTTTGATGTAAATTTGGAAATCTGTCGACTATACAGTCAAATCCACAATGGTAAGCATTATCTTCTTCCATTCATGTCAAACATGTGTTGGTCATTTTGCCTTGTTTTCTAGTATGACCCTTTATTGATTCAGTGGTTAAAATGAGCTTTTATGACTCATTTTTATCTATCATTATTCGATAATGTCATCATTCTTAAATTACTTTAATATGGATATCTTATATATTCCATTCATGTTTCATAGAAATATATAATATTTGCATTCTTAAAGTTAAAAATAATGTAAGATTGCATTAATCCCATTTTTTAATGCCTAAGTTGCTGGCTTGAGACAGCATAAAAATTGTAGAATAAGAAGAGATGCACTAATAAAGGCTTTTTGCATAAAATTTAGTAAAAATATAAAATATTGGAAAAGTTTATATAAACCAGATTATTTATATTTGTTCTAACTGAACCTCACCCTTCCTCCTCCCTTTGGGAAATCCAACCTAAAAAATTTAATAACTACCTATGTGAATGTGTAAATGGAAAAAAAAAATAAAAACACTGATGTGAAAGTATGAGACTCTCTAAGTGTAATGTGCAGGTAATGACTGGAAGAAAAAGGAGCAGGTGAAAAATCGCTTTCCAACTTCTCTCTTATAGCCTCAGGTTATTGTTTCTAAACTGAGAATTTTTAATCAAGGATTCAAGTAAATCTGTTATTTCTTGGCATTGCAAAGAAGCTTTGCTGGTATATTTTTATGAGACTAGAATAGGAGATAGGCCCAAACAGGGACATGATTACTTCATATACTTCAGAATCCTCAAATTGAATGTCATTTTTCTACAATCTATATTTGAAATATAAGTAATTTTATGTTTGAAATATAAGTAATTTTATGCTTATTTTATTTGAAACACCAGTACCATAATTTCTTATTCCTGTGGTTATTGAAGTGAATTGTGTTCATTGAAACTTACTGCAAGGTTATCCCAAGGGCTAATACCATAGGAATGTATACTGAGTAAATTATGAAAAGATACAGATAGTTTTCAACATGCTACTAACAGTTCTGGCTTTATAGTGACCCTTGTTCTGTAGAACTCCTTTATAGCAAAGCCTATAGGGACACAGTGTTAATGAGATTAATGTAGTGCCTGAATTCAAAGAAATAAAAAGACAGAAGCTATTAAGCACTTTATATCACTAAAAAACCACAAGGTAATACAATATATGTACCGTAGATTGCATTTATTTTTAATTTCACTTATTCAGATTGTCTTTCAAATTTGGCTATAATAATGAAGATTCAGAAAGTTCAGTGTTTGGAGTTATAAGTTAGTGTTTAAAATTGCTTTAGAAGTTGGGTCTCATTGAAATAGTTATTTAAGATGAAAGCTTGTAATGGCCTCAGAGTCTGCTTAGAGTCTGCTTCTTAAATTTCAACCTACTTTAATAGCAATTGTGCTACTAGTTTTCTTGAGATGTTATGCCTTTTGACTGAATTATATATATTTTTAAATAGAGGTGGTATGTCTAACTAAATGATACTGAAGCATATGGGAAGTCAATGTAAATACCTTTTATTTAGTGTTTTTGTTCTCAAACATCCAAACACATTTTTAGATTTATACCTAAAAAATATATGTTTATAAATGTAGGTATCATTTTATAAGTAGTGAAAAGAATAACCAAAATAATAAAAAAGAGAAGTACACTTAGACCAGGGTAAAAGGGGGATAAATGGTGATGAAAGGAGACTAGACTTGGAGTGGTGAACACACCACACAATATATAAATGATGTGTTGTAGAGTTCTATACCTGAAACCTACATAATTTTATTAACCGATGTCACTGCAATAAATTAAAAATAAGTTAAAATAATAAATAAATTAATTAATTAATTAAAATGTAAAGATAGAAAATTAGTGTTGGTTTCAATCATATATTGTTTCACATAGTATAAAGTAAAAATCAGCAAATCAAAAATATTTTAAATCTACTGTAAATATTTTATTAAAAATCTACTATAAGTATAGCGAATTCCAGGAACCTATATACAAGGACACCTATCTGTGAGGTTTTTGTTGTTACCTCTACCTTTCCCAAGGTATACGCCTGTTGTTTTCTTTAAATAGCTATTTATATATCAAAGAAAGTTTGACTATAGGAACAAAATAGGATGAGTAACCTCTTTCACTGGAAAGGGCGGGCCAGATCATTTTGGGGGGTGATGTTGGAGGTTATTATGCATTTTATGAATTAAATACTTGTGAAAATCTTGATATGTCCCACTTCTAAAATAGTCCCACTTCTTCCAGTGGCTGTGTTGAAGCCTTGAGCCTGCTGTGGAAGATAATTATCATTGTTGCCAGTTAACTGCTCTCTCCATCTGTGCTTCAACTGTAATGGATATTGGACCCAAACAAAACTCTCTGGCTGTTGCCTGGTGAGAGGGCAGTTGTAAACAGCTGCTTTCCAGAAAGGTACAATAACAGGCAGTGCCAATACATTGCATAGTGCAGTACCACTGAGACAATTATCTGCCAGGAGGTAAGGGTTAGAGAGAGAAAAGTCATTAGAGAGCGAAAAAAAATTGCGTAAGACAACAAAATTAAATATTCACTCTTCTCCTCTTAACATTGTACCTCCCCTGTCTGTTTCTTCCAATTTCTCATTTATGTTTTTTCTTTCATAAAAAGAGAATAATCTAGAATATGGTGGATAGTATCATTTTCATCTACAGGCATACTTTCACTGTAACCAATTTAATTCAATTATCAAACAGCTTAATTCTTTCTCTTCTTTCTTAGTATCTTTAACATCAAATCACACAGTTGGAAAATTGGTGGAATGCTTCCAAATTAATCTCTTCACAGATATTCTGTGCCACCAAGAATCCCATGAATGATATGAAAAGTCTTAGTATACAGACAGGTAGGGAATAGGGACTTTTATAAACATAAAAAGAAGGGAAAAAGAAGAAATGAAAAAATGGAGAATAAGGAAAATGATAACATCATCAAGTATATAAGCATAATGATTATGGTTGATCTGATGAGAACAATGCACTCACAAAGGTAAGTATGTACTTTAAAGTTATAGATAACATATAATCCAAAATGGAGAATAAATGTATGTGTATAGTGTGTACACAAAATATTTTGTGGAACTCCATGTTATATTTTTCTTACAACTTTTCATTAAATAATAAAAATGTCACAGTGGCTGGTGTGGCTCAGTGGACTGAGCACTGGACTGTGAGCCAAAGGGTCACTGGTTCAATTCCCAGTTAGGGCACATGCCTGGGTTTCAGGCCAGGCCTCCAGTAGGGTGCATGGGAGAGGCAACCACAAATTGATGTTTCTCTCCCTCTCTTTCTCCCTCCCTTCCCCTCTCTCTAAAATAAATAAATAAAATCTTTAAAAAATAACATGTCTGCACATCCAAAGTTTACCATCTCTAAGTTTTTAAAGATATTTTAGTGATTTAAGCTGAAATTGATAGTAGATATGAAGATAAGAAAACTTCCAAGAAACATTCTCAAAAACAAGAAAGTAGGATTACAATGCTATCCATTGACTTATAATTTTGGTTTATAGTTGTTTTATATTACCCTTTGAATTTTCCCTTCTTTGTTCAGTGTAAATTTTTTTCTGAAATTCAACCATGTTCCAAACTCATCCTAAGCTTGAGTACTATGGTGAACATCTATATACAGGAAAGTAATTACAATAATAAGAGCTGACATTTAATGGCTCATGACCATTAACTTTTTTCTTTCTTGTTATGATTCTGTGTGATGGGTACTATCATTATCTCCATTTTATAAATGAAAGAAATAAATCACTGAGTCACAATAAAATTGTATCACTTTTCAGAAGTCATTCACTCTTTCAAAAATATTTACTGACTACTATATGTCAGACTTTATTTTAGGCAATGTTGAATTCTGTAAAAAAAAAAAATCTCTACCTTTGGAAATTTTATGTTTTGATGGTATATTTATCTTTTAAAAAAGCCAAAGGTAAAGGTGAAAGAAATTACTTTCAGGTGGGAAAAACTCAGGAATGTCTTCACAGATGGGAGTGATATTTGATGTGGACCTTAAACAATGAAAATTCTTTTATATGCATAAATAAGGAAAATGCCTCACTGGGAAGGAGAATAACACTAGCACAGAAGGTGTAGATTGTCAAAGGAGCAATTCTAGGCAAAGATCAGCTAATACTAAACATAGAAGCAAAACGAGATAAAATTTTAAATGTTCTAATTACAAGATATATTTGTTGCATATTATAATTAACCTTTAGCATAGGTTGATTATTACTTCCAAAAGATCTATCTAGCTGAACTAAAAAACTTATTTTTAATAAACAAATATTATGAAAATAAGTTTTAGAGAATTCCTTAAAACGTTTAAAAATACATCTCCAAAGTGACATCAGCCAGTGGAAAAATAGGAAGGCCCTACAGAAATACTGATTTAACCATGATACATGGACCAAAATATCATTATAAGGATTTCAGAATCCAGGTAAGAAGTTAATGTCCCAGGCAAGCACAAAGCCAAGAAGAGCTGCAATGAAATGAATAAGAACAATTTCACTTTACCAGCATCAGCCTCTTTCCCAGACCAGCACAGCTTAGCTCTGGGAGCAAACAGCCCAGCTCATGATTACTCCCTCAAAACAAGAGTATGCATCCAGTGTTTCAGCTTCTTAGAGGGATTCCCAAGTAGGTAGTTTTTTCTTGCCTCATTTGGAGTGCTGATAAAACTGGTATGATTTGAATGCCTGGGGCTGCTGAAAACAAAGAGGAATGAGGGTTGTCTTGCTGTAGCTGGCACTACTGGGCATACTTAGGAGAAAGAGAAAAACTTAAGTCTTGTACCTCAGGTGGGGGCGAGAGGAATGGAGCATGCATTTAGTGTTCTGGATTCTCAGAAGGATGCCCAAGCAACTTATATCTCTCTTGCCTGATTTGGGTACTGACAGGGACCTGGCATACTTTGGCTTGCTGCTGAGAGCAAGGGTGGGCAAGGTGGGATGCTGCTGTAGATCCAGAGAACTGAAGTACCACACATAGAGAGCAGATGAGCAATACTATAAGCTCCTAAAAAAGAAACAAGTCTCTCTAGTAAAGCAATTACAGTCACAGATGCACGTTGTATACCACTCAATATATATTTTGGCGGTCTCCAGAATCTTTAGCAGAGCAGATAGGTGAGTCTTTCCTTTATGTGAAGCTAATCGTAAAGACTAGAAATGATGACTGCTTTTCAAATGTGAAAATCTGAACATAAAGTTGCTAGACACACAAAGGAACAAGGAAACATGTCCCAATCAAAGAAATAAAATAAGTCTCCAGTAACCTACCCAAAATAAACAATGTATATGAAATACCTGACAAATAGTTCAAAATAACCATCATAAAGATGCTCTAAGAACTCAAGAATTTGATGCATGAACAAAATGAGAATGTCAACAAAGATATAGAAAATATATAATAGAACTGAACAAATTTTGGAGATGTAGGATACAATAATTGAACTAAAAAGTATATTAGGGAGGTTCAGTAATGGACTTGATCGAGCAGGAGAGAGAATCAGTGAACTTGAAGACAAGTCATTTGAAATTATCTAGTGAGAGGAACAAAAAAACCAAATGATGAAAAGAGTAAGGAAAGCCTATGAAACATATGGACACCATCAAGTGGACCGTTAAGCATGTTAATGGAGTTCCAGAAGGAAAACCAAAAGAGAGAAAAGGAGGTAGGAAGCCTATTTGAAGTGACATGCCTGAAAGGTTCCCAAATGTGGAGAAGAGAATGGACATGAGATCCATGAAGCCCAACATACCGGAATAATTTGAACCTAAGGAAATTCACACTGAGACCCATTATTATCAAATTAAGTAAAAAAAAACACTAAGAAAAATGCAAAGTTATCAAGAAAAAAAGCTAATTTCACTTAAAAGGAACCCCCATAAGGTTATCAGTGCATTTTTCAGAAGAAATCTTATAGGCTAGAAGGAAATAGGTTGATATTAAAACTGATAAGAGAATTTTAAAAAAGGCTAAACTTTTCTGAATATTATATCTTGCAAACTGTTCTTTAAAAATGGAGAAATAAAGACTTTTCCAGATGAGCAAAAGCTTAGGGAATTAATTACTTGTCTTATGAGAAACGCTGAGGAAGTCCTTAAAGCTGAAGCGAAAGGAGACCAAACCAACATGGAAGCACACGGCAAGGTGAGGCCTCTGGGCAAAGGTAACTATTCAGACAAATGCAGAGTACTGCAATACTATATAGCACTGAAAGGTAATGAGTAGCTCACTTTTAATCCTAGCATAGAAGTTAAAAGACAGAAGTATGCAACCTATAACTGTAAAAATATCTTAATGGATACACAATACAAACAATGTAATTTGTGACATCAACAACAAATTGTGGTGGGAGAATAAAAAGGTTGAATACTGTGAAGTATACTATTTGTATACTATTGAAGTTAGGTTGTACAGGCTGGAAATACAATGTTAGAACTATAAGTTGTTTTATGTAAGCCTCAAGGAAACCACAAAAAAATACCAAAAAGAAAGAGAAAGGAATCAAAGAGAGTCACTTCAAAAAAAATCAGCACAACACAAAATAAGACAGCAAGAAAGAAAGAGAGACAAAAGTGACTTTAAAGAAGACAGAAAATAATGAAAAAATAGCAACAATCAACCTAGTAAATCTTCCCCAATCAATAATGACTTTAAAGTAAATTAATTAAAATTTCCAGAAGACACAGATTGTTAAAAGAAGAATAACCCACCTATATGTTGCCTACAAGAGATGTTAGATTCCAGGACATATATAAGCTGAAAATGAAAAGATGACAAAAGATTCCATGCAAATGGAAATCAAAAAGAGCAGAGGTGGTATACTTATATCAAATTAGGCTTTGATTTAGAAATTGACCAGATAGAAACAGAAAGTTATGTATAATGATAAAATGGCCAGTTCACATTTTATAACAATTATATATGCACCCAACATCAGAGCACACAAATACATGAAGCACGCATTGACAGAACTGAAGGGAGAAACAGCAACCTGAGAATGATAGGATATTTTAATATCCCATTTTCAATAAATGATAGAATATCTAGAGAGGTGATCAGTAAGGAAACTGGTGACTTGAACAACACTATATATCACACAGACCTAGCAGATCTAATAGAAGATTTCACCCAGCAGCCACAGAAAACATGTTCTGCTCAACTATACACAGAGAATTACCAAGGATAGATCACGTTAGGTCGTAAAACAAGCTATATGTTCTAACCACAATAAAATGAAACTATAAATTAATGGCAGAAGGAAAACTGGAAAATTCATTTATACAGGGGTAAGCAAGAGTAGGTTTACAATTGTGGGTACACAAAACAGAATTTATTCTTGTATTATTACTTATGAATCATTATTTTCCATGTAAACACCTGTAAACCTACTTTTGCCCACCCCTATATGTTGAAATTCAACAACACACTCCTAATCAACAAATGGGCCAAAGAAAAATACAAAAGAAAATTAGAAAAAAAAAATTGAGGAAAGAAAATACAAAAATAAAACACCAAAATATATGGGATGTAACAAAAGCAGTTTGAAGACAAAAATTTATAATGATAAATGCTTATGCTATCTTTATAAAGGAAATTTGGACATTAGTTAGAACTCTGGTAATTCTTACGTCATGGGTTTCTAACTTGTTCTGGTGAAACTTTTCATATTCACCCTCTGCAGAAAATCCTGTTTTTGGAAAACACATTTAAGCGACATTTCTCTCCTTGAAGGATAGGGCTGGAGAAAGGGTCAAGTCTATATGGCAAATCCCTTCCGTTCTTTAATCGTCCCAAAGATCCCACAGAGCAGTGTTTAAAAACTGATGATGGGTATGTAAATATAATAAAAATAATTGTTAAATATTGAGAATTTGTTATGGGCCTAATTTTTGCATCGTTTGCCTAAATGAATCCTCTCAATAACCTTATGAGGAATATACTATTATTTTTGCCATGCTATAGAAAAAAAGAATAATTAAGTAAATAACCAAAGGTCGCTTACCTCTCATGGGAGCCTACAGCCTGCAGTCGTAACCACTGCTCTGCGGACTGGCAGAGCACCTCACCTGGACATGAAGCGCCACATATGAATCTTCTGCACTGAATTATGTTTTCATTGAAAGAATGGATCAGGTGAATTGGAAAATCACTGTGTTTTCACTATTTATCTTGAATCCATAGACAGATATTTCACTTAAAAGCATCACTTTCCTATTAGGGAGGTCACATTTAAGACAGACAGTAGTCTGGAGATTAATTTAAACTGTAATTTTTATGTATTTCAGGGTGTTTTAAGTGGAATCATCCACTCATGTTATATTCGTTAAAAACAACAATCTCTATATTTAATCTTCTGATTTATATACCCTAAGATCTTTCTTTAATGCATTGCCTCTTTGTTTATGATCACATATGCTATTATCTTAGCTAAGACTGCTATATCAAATTATTATAGTGACTTAAAAGGCAATTTTCTTAACAGTCCTGGAGGCTGGAAATCAGACATCAGGTGGCCAACATAGTTATGTTTGGTGAGAGCCTTTTTTGTGGTGTTCAGATGGCTATCTTCTTGCTGTGTCCTCACAGAGTGGACAGAAGAAAAGAGGAAAAGAGGGGAGGGGAGGAGCGGAGACAAGCGCAGAGTGATCACGCTCTCTTGTATCTCTGTATAAAGTCACTAATCTCATCCTGAGCACTGTACCCCCATGACCCAATTACCTCTTCAAGATCCTATATCCTAAAGCCACCCCATTACTGGTTGAGAGTTTCAGCATAAGAATTTCAGTGGGGACAAAGCATAAATACTGAGCCCATGCAGCTATTTTCTTAAGTAAGAAAAAAAAGTGGCTAAGAAGAGATAATTCCTTGCAAGCACAGCAGAAATGTATACATGGCGAGTATCGTCTGCAACTTTTTGGTCTCCTGTGAAGTTTACGTATGAATTGCCACTTTTATAAGACTTGAGAAAGTCAGGGACTGAATTTCCCTGAGCATATAAAGAAAACAGTAAGAGAAGAAATGATACTAAGGTACATGAATGAATGATTCATGGACCTGGACAGCAGCATGCGGATTGTCTGTGGGAGCAGGGGGTGGGCTGCGCAGAGGAGAGCAAAGGGGGTAAAATTGTGACAATTGTAATAGAACAACAATAAAATATTTATTTAAAATATAGAATTTATGCTGATGATATTAAAAAATAAAATAAAGTAAAATTTAAAATAATCCATAATGCTCTAAGCTGATAATCATTTGCTTTTAATACCAACATTATAAAACTGTGAAAAATCTGTTTCATTTGGGGCTGCCTGGGCATAATAGTATATGTATTTAGGATGACTATTAGCCCTCCTAACGTAGTTCCTTGGATTAACTCTTCTCTTGAAGGAAAAGGAAAGACAGAACTATCTACTTTTGATGAGCTGTAAAGTACAATGTGGGAAAAATCAAATTGATGTTTATGTTAGGAATCAGTCTAGATATGGGGGCTGCATAGCCAAGCAGGGGTTGTAAGAAAGAACATTATAAGAAAATATACTTCAATTATGTCAGAATTGTCAAAATAAATGTCTTCAAATTCCATTTATGTGCATACTCCTTCATTCAAATGTTTGTAGATCATTTAAGACTCTTCCATTGAAAACTACAAAAAAAAACAGTTCTGGTTATAAACAAAAATACTATTATTATTTGGGGGAGTATCAGACGAATATTCAGGAAAGACTGGTACTGTAACAGAAAGGGTTGTAACAGGAACAAAAGAGAAACTAGAGTAGTTCTGGGCATGTGGAATGCAGAATGTACCTCCCATCTTATTTCTTTAATTCCTGCTCAGGACCTAAAGCCCCTGGAGAGAGAATTTGATTTACTTGGCTTGGATAAAATGCTTGAATCACCAGAGCCAGATTTCTTGGAGCTAGATATTATGCTTCCACTAAGAAGGTGCACAATGAGAAAGAAGCCCCCAAATTTGGACTTTATCAAGAGTTGATAAGGGATACTAGGGAGAGCAAAGAATAAATATCCACTTCAACAGTCTTTCACGACTAAAATGAAGTCTTCAAATAGTAGCATGTAAACACACCACTGTACATCTTTTGTTAGGATCTTAAGTAAAATAGTATGGGGGCAGAGGTTTTCTTGCATTAGTTTTCTATGCTCTGTAACAAACTACCACAGCCTTAGTGGATTAGACCATTACAAATGTATCATTTTACAGTTCTGTATGTCAGAGATATGAGACGGTTTTGTGTTGAAGATGCTGATAGAGTTGCATTCATTTCTGGAGGTCCTAGGACACAATCCATTTTCTTGTTTTTCCCAGCATCTAAAGACTTTCCACAGTGCTTGTCTCATAGCCTTACTCCTCCATCTGAAAACCTTGGGGATTGCATCTCTTTGACCATTACTCCACACTCACATGACCTCTGACCAGCGCCAGGTATGGTCTCCATTTTAAAGCATATATAATTAGACTGGAGTACCTGGATAATCCAGCATAATCTCCCCACCTCAAGATCCTTAATCTTAATCACATCTTCAAAGTCTCCTTTGCCTTGTAAATTAATTTATTCACAGGTTCACAGAATGAGCACATGTACTGCACTCTGGGGAGCCATTATTTCACCTACCACAGACCCTATCTTATAATTGAGAAGATATAACATTCCCACCTAATGCAGACCCTATTTTATAATTGGAAATGTATAACTTTGAGGGATTCAGGATTTATAATCTCTACCTGAATGGGTTTTCTCTTTGATTACTTTCTTTTTTTTTTTAATTATTTTTATTGTTTTAGGAAAACTAAAAAATATGTATTTAGGAAAACTCTAGGAGAGCAAAAATCCTCTGGGAAACATGTAGCATGTGACAAAAGTGTACTTTAAAAATTATACGAAAGTACAAGAAATGACTTTTCTGGATGTGTTGAGTACAATACACACACAAGATCTTGATAAAACATAATGTTTGATTACGACAGTGACATAGTTGAGGAAATATTAAAGTCATCTCTCTTGGTTGCATGGAGCTAAATACCCTCATGCCTGTGTGCTTCTGTTTAAGCTACCTTTGTATTTATCAGGAATAATTCTTCCTATAAAATAAATTATTGCATAAAGCTGTTCCGAACCAAAGAGAAATTGCAGGAGGGAAAAGAGCTCATTTGTATGAATTTTCTTTCCTGCTGTGGAACCCCAATGAGGATATCTGATTAATTTAAGAAAATTGCTTTAGCTGGGCTGTAAACTATAAAAGTTCTTTCAGATGAAGTGGTCAGTATGACCTGGAATTAAGTCATAATCTTGGGCTGGATAAGAACTCTAAGTGTTTTAACTGCGTTAACCAGCACTGACAGTTTTACAATTCCTGAATGGTTGCCTGGTGTGGCAAAATTGCCTGGTGTTTGCCAATCAGTAGTAGACAATTTGAGGTTGTTAACGTTTCACAACCCAAGTATATTTAACTCTGATGTAACGGTTCTTTTCCTATTTCTTGACAGTCTGGTATGAGGTGCAATAGTTTATAGAAAACAGTGAAAACTTTGTTCTATTTGTATTCTGGTTCAAAATCAAATTCTCTGCATGAAAGAAAAACTATTTTTTAAATTCTTATCACAGCCTCTGTTTATGCTTTTAATTAATCAATACATTCTAGCACTTTTTTGCTCAGGTTAAATTTTTTTCTCTTGACATATTTAGAGTAATGTTTTGATCAGCCATTCTTTATAGTCCATTATTTTTCTTGTCTCTGATAATAATCAATTTTTTGACATTGGAAGTCTGAGGATGTCAGATGAAAGCCAACTGAATTTGTTGGATCAATGGCATTAGCAGCACAGAATACATACAAACTGGCAGACACACACATCCTCATGCACTATCAGAATAGCTGCTAGTGTTCAAAGTAGCTGAAGTTGCATATTCCATCTGTTTAATCAAGTCTGGTGTCTGCACATGTATAAAATTAAATCCTGTTTTCACAGTAATTCTCATATGTTATGACTCGGTGTCATACCTGTTTAAGGGGATGGATTGGTAAGCGGTTATTTTCAGCTTTTTTGAGAACCTTGGCATTTTCTCTCTTTTTCTCTCTGATATGTGTCTCCCCAGCCTCCTCAACTTTCATATAAAAGATAAAGAACAAACATCAGGAATATTACACCTGAGATTGATCTGTTTCCAAAGTTGGAACAGATGTTACCCTTACAACTTCGAATTTTTAGTTTACCTTTAAGTTTTTGTAGCTTCATTATTTCTTGACAATATCATAGGCTTAAAGATATAAGACCTAAGTTGATCGATTTATATTCCTACTTGCCTGAAGTACAGTTTATTTCTATTGTCTCAGTGTGACTTTCAAAGCTTCCTTTCATTTTCATAAATATCTTGGTTTGGAAAATAATATATATGATCCTTTATACCCCCATGATATGAAAATAAGTTCTCTTGTAGCCAAAGGAAAAAAAAAGCAAGTAATTTATTTTGAAGAAAGACCTTTTACTTAGTAATTAGGAGTAAAGGCTTTATGCCTCAGTTTTCTCATTTGTAAAATAGGAATAATAATACCCACCTCATTGTTTTCTTACAGGGATCAAATTCATTGTTACAAGCATCCATTTAGAAGAAGGGTTATGTAAAAAATTAAGTCAATTTTTTCTCTATTTGTTCTGCTACATATATGACATATTGATATAAGTTTTAAATGGTCATGTTTTATAATAAATAAATATCCAATACATACAAATTGTACTGTGCAAGGCTAAAAGCTGTACTGAAAAGGATGTGAAGAATGGAAGAATGGCAAAAATGTTAAAATTATCAATCATAAAACTTGAAATGTCCATGTTTTGCTAACATATTATATCAATTTGCAATAGAGAAATTAAACACTCGTTTATGTAAAATTCCATATTCTTCCTACAAAAATAATAAGACAATTATTTTCTTGATCTGGACTTTTAGATATTATATTTTATTATATCTCCCCTACTCATTTGCAGTACATTGTACCAACAAAATAATAAGGAAATTAATTTCTATATTAGATAAAAGATTATAGTAAGGAGCTTATACCCTTTACAACAGTATGGATGAAACTGGAGAACATTATGCTAAGCGAAATAAGCCAGGAGGTGAGGGACAAATACCATATGATCTCACATTTAACTGGAACATAATCAACAAAAGAAAAAAGCAAGAAAAACATAACCAGAGACATTGAAATTAACAATAGTCTGACAGTGGCCAGAGGGGGGGGGGCAATGGGGAGAAGGGTTTTCAGGAAGTACTACAAAGGACACATAGACAAAACCAAGGTGGGTTTGGAAGGGATGGGTGGGAGTGGAGGGGAGAAAATGCAGACAACTGTAATTGAACAACAATAAAGGGAAAAAGTTATAAAATGCTAAAAAAATATTATGGTAATATTTTTAGTATCTATTTTTATATGGATGACCAAAGGAAGTCGTGATTTCTGGATAATTTTGGCTTCTCCTTAAACAAATATCCTTTGTTTGTACTCAGACCACAAAATTCCTATATGTATCTAATTGACTGTTAAAAGTATTGTAGTAACCATTTAAATAATTTTTCCTTTTGTATATGTTATAAATCATGTGACTAAGTTAATACCATTCTATACTCATGTCAATCATCCCAATCAATAATAGTTTAGTTTTTAATTATTGTTGGCCTTTGATATCCTCTAGAGCATTCTAATTGTTCTAAAATACTGTATTTTCCAAAGTGCGGAGAACTCGTATTTTGGGGCATCCAAACAAGAAAAATCTACTGTGTAATTCTACTACAACAATCAATATGGCCTAATTTTTTTTCGATACCTGAAAAATACAAAATAAATTCTTCCTTTCTTGATATTTTTTCATGGTCAACAAAAAACAAAATTTATATACATACATATATATATATACACCTACATATATATGCATATACACACATATACACATATGTATCATATATATTCTCTATTTTAATTAAGGCTCTGCCCAAAATGAAGATGAGGATATAAAAATAGTTGTTTTGGGTATTATTTTAACCTAATTATTTGCATTTTATTCTTTTCAGAAGCACTCAATTACATTGACCCTAAAGAATATCCCTATGAATCCCATCCTAATAAGTTTACTGTAGGCAATACCAATATAACTATAGTGAGTGATTATTTATTTCTGTTTCAAGCTGTGCTATTATGCATTCAGAATTATTTCAACTTGATACTAACGTAGAGTACATTCAACTCTATGCATTTATTCAACTAAAATATCAGTATTAACTTATAACATCTATACTCTTAAACCTACATTTTTAGAAAAAATAAATTCAGCTCTGTCACACAAAACATGATTCCAAAGTTAAAATTCATAACAAATACATGTTAGATTCTTAGAATTTGTTGTTTGTCTTTCTGTCCATACATTCTACTTTTCATCCTTTCTATTTTCTTTCTAGGATTATTTTGAGAATTACCTGTAATTTTTATAAAATATCTTGAAGTACACATTGCAATTGAAAAGCAAGAAAAATAAAATAGATGCTACTTAAAGTAGCTGCTACCATCTTTATGTTATCAAAGAAACTTATAAATGAGTGTCAAAAATTCTAACCTGATTATTTGTTTTGTAAACTAGCCTCAGGCCTAAAATGTTGTGTGCTATTAATTTGGGCTTTGAACATTAATCACCTATATGTTTGAGATAACATGGGATTGGGTAATTGTGTTGACAAGTCATTTCCTTCATATGACTTAGTGACTTAGACACATCTGGAATCTTTCTGAGTTTATATTTATATAAAATATTCACACCATATACTTACATTAAGGCTTTGGAGATACAGGACTGCAAAAGAACAAGAATGTCATCTCATTGCTGGGAAGGATTATTAAACCAACCATATTCCCAGGTTATGGTCGTAACTCATAGAATGGAATCAGAAGCAGGAAAATGGAACTATGGTTACCCCACGGATGCAATTGGCAGTGATATTTGTAGTCTATGTATACGTGAACCAAAGCCACAATCAAAAATATTTCTTGAGAGTCCTGAGTTAGCCATATAATAAATGCTCTTTCCTTAAGCGTTCCATAGCAAAGATAGGTTTTTACAGCCAATAGTGAAATTAGGGATTTTCAAAGAATCTGAAATTAGTATCATAATAGATTAGCAGCTCCTAAAACTTTTTCAGTTCAAAATCTAACTAAGCTTTTGGCTCATTGAAATAAACATCAGTTCATTTCAGTGTTCCATGAATCACTAAACAATTGTTTTCAACCCCAGGTAAAATCCCAGACTCCGTTTATGTAATAATAACATTTCTGAGGAAGATAGACGCTAATTTTAGTTCTCATTTAAAACTCAGCCTCACAAAAATGAAATGACCAGAATTTCACATTCCTAAAATAAAGATAATATACTCTTACTAAGGGAGTTGTATTTGTAAAATTCAAATAAATGGTGGAATTAAATAGGAAGGAAAAAATAATTGCATTGTTTTTTATTTAGTGTTTCAAATTTTAGTTTTTGCTATTAAAGAAATATAAAATAAAGACTGACATATCTCATCCTAAATTATTTTAAGCAACAAAGTCTACTAAAACACATAAGAAATATGCTATCAGGGTCACATCAGTTTAATGGATAATTTGTTTCTCAACAAGACAGGGCTAATTTTTTTAGTTTGAAGACAGAGTTTTAACAGCGGGGCTCAATACATTTTCCTTTGTGTTTAATTCTATTGGGCTTAGAAATGAATTCATAGTATTGCTTTTTTGAAATCTTTGGAAATAAAGGCACTTATCTTTTACTCAATGTCTTCATTCTTAGAAGCAGCTAGTAATTTTCCCCTTACCTCCACACTTCATATCTAAAATGTATATGACTGATACAACTGAAAGCCCTTGAAAAAATGAGTCTAGAGTCCTTGTAACATATGCTAGTGCCAGTATTTTTCTCCACTGTCTGAATATATGACAAAGAAATTCATTATGAGTTACAAAAAAGAAAAGGACAAAAAACAAAACAAAACTGCAAAGCCAAGAGTGTTGGCAAGTTCATAGTTATTGAACAAACACATATTTTAGAACTCCGTGGTTGTCTTTCTTGTCAGGAAATAGAAGGAAATAATGATGACAATGTGAGAATAATTCCAGTCTCTGAGATATGAGGTATGAGCGGGTGATGCACGTGCTGCTAGCAAAAGCGATCGCAGTGTGACATTGGCAGGCGTGTTGGGGCAGACGTGGACCGTCCGCTCAACCGAGACTCCCAAAGATCCTCATGTCTTGTGATCGAGAGCCATGAGGTTGTCAGTATTTTGACAACACCAGTAATTTAAGCCATATTTTTATCAATAAAAATATAACAAAAAGTCTAGATGCTTTACTACTACTTACCCTAATATTCTGTATAGAAGATTTGTTTTATTCTATAGCCATGTTCGTAGGAGAGTAATAACCCTAATCAGTGACTGGCATTCTTGATACTGATATCAGCATTTGTGATCGTTTCTTTTGTCCAAGTGTGTTATAGAGTTGCTATTATATAAAAGCTGTAAGCAGATAATTGAAACTGCTCTCAGAATTATTATCTAATAGCATCTCAGCAGAAATTAAAAGGTGGTTATAAATCAGTGTTTTAATGTTAGTAAGGAGATATTTTGTCACCTTTTATGGGCTTGCCAGACAGGTCACAAGATGCTGCAAAACACTGTGCACTTGTAAATCTAATTGCTAATTAAAAAAAAAAAATGATCATAGTAAAGCATTTTCTCCAAATTGAAATAGGATAAGCAAAGATACAGTGCTAAAAGGAGGTTAAGAGTGTTGAAAAGGATACAGGTCTGACTGGAGTGAAGCATTTACATTGGAATAATGGCGTGTAAGGCTTGATTGATAATTAAACAGAAGCTATACTACGAAAAGCATAGATGTAGGCTATGGAGTGTAGCCTTGATACCAGAAAGCTCTAGGGAGCCATTGTAATATTTGTATGCAATGAAGAAATACAATTAAATATTTTGATATACCTAGTAAAAAGCTTCATTTATTTCATGGAGGTATTGAAACCTTTATTTTCAAGCAAAAATAATAGCGATTTTTAGCTTAAATAAAAGGATCATATTAAATAATTTTGTTTTTTCTAGAGAAAGCAAAGTATCTGGAACTCTTTGGTACTACTCCAAAAGTCAACTGCAGTAGAGTCAATACTTAACTCAGATGTTTTATGTACCTAGAATAATGTCATCTTTGTTTTAGAAAAATCACTAATTATGGCCAAATTTCTCCCAATTTCTATTGCCACTACTTTACTTCCTTTGGTAGCTCAGCAATCTAAGAACAGAATAAGGATTTAAAAAATGTCTGCACAAGAATCTAAGTTCTATCACTTATTAAATTTAGACCCTTAAGCAAGTTATACAGCTTAATTCTGAAGTTCAGTTTTAATTCATGAAAATGATGCTTAAACCCTAGGGTGATGTGATGATTAATAAACGATAACGTAGATAAAATGTCTAGCAGCCAGTCACATATAGAAAGCGATTAGTAAATGGTAGCTTTTATTGTTGCTGCATTCCTGTTGCAACTCAGTAAGCAGTTATTCTTTTTCTTTTTTGTTTTTCATTTTTGAATTACTTTACTTTTTATTTTTATTATATTTTTTTACTATCATTAGTCCACTTACACCCCACGCCCTCTCACAATCATCCCACTGTTGTCCATGTCCATGAGTCCTCTTTCTTTTGTGCTCAACCCCTCTACCCCCTAAACCACCCTACCTTAGCTGTCATCCTGCTCTCTACCTATGAGTCTGTTTCTATGGTGCTTGTTAGTTCAGTTTCTTCATTAGATTCCACATATGAGGGAAATTATATGGTATTTGTTTTTTTCTGACTGGCTTATTTCACTTAGCTTAATGTTCTCCAGGTCCATCCATACTGTTGCAAAATTTTCTTCTTTTCTTATGGCTGGTTAGTATTCTATTGTATAAATGTCCCATAGTTGTTTTATCCACTCATCTACTGATGGACACCTGGGCTGCTTTCATATTTTGGCAATGTAAACTATGCCGCATTGAACATAGTAGTGCTTATGTTCTTTCAGATTAGTGTTTTGGGTTCCTTTGGAGATATTCCCAGAAGCGGAATTGCTGGGCCAAAAGGCAGATTCATCTTTAATTTTTTGTGGTATCTCCATACTGCTTTCCACTGTGGCTACACCAATCTGCATTCCCATCTACAGCGCAAAAAGTTTTCCCCTTTCTCCACATCCTCGCAAGCACTTATTCATTGATTTATTGATAATAGCCATTCTGACAGGTATGAGGTGATTTCTCATTGCGGTTTTAATTTTCATTTCTCTGATGATTAGTGATGTTGAGCATCTTTTCATATGTCTATTCTTGGTCTTTGTATACCATCAGCATTAAATACAGCATTGTGCATTTTGAAGTCAGACAGACTTGGGTTCATTTCCCAGCTCTGCAATCTACTAGCCATGTATTTATAAGCCACTTAACTCCTAAGCATCAACTTCTTTGTCTGTAAAATTAGGACAATAATAATGCCTATTTCACAGAAATGATCTGAGTATTAGATGAAAAAAATATCTTTAAAACACTATGTACAACTATTACTAACACTGTTTTAGACAATTCTTCCAGATACATGTGCTTACTAGCTTACAATACACAAGTCTTTCTCTATATTTTGGGGTTATAGTGGTACTACTGCTTTTGGTCCCCTTTGACCATACCTTATATTTTCTATTGTTTCAGTCACATTGAGCAACAATGTGAGCCAGTTTTTAAAAACAATTGAAAGTTCTATTATAATTGACATTAGGACATGTGAACCTTTTTTTAAAATTGTTTAAAAATGATTTAATGCAAAAGAAGAGGCCTGTATTTGTGTTATATAATATAAAGTTATTTTATAAAATCATTTTAATCATACTTTATTGATGATGCTATTATAGTTTTCCCAATTTTCCCCCTTTATCCTCGTGCTGCCCTGCACCCCCCAACCCTCCAGCATTGCCCGCCCTCAGTTCATGTTCATGGGTTGTACATGTAAGTTCTTTGCCTTCTCTGTTTCCTATACCATTCTTAACCTCTCCCTGTCTATTTTATGCCTACCAATTATGCTACTTGTTCCCTGTACCTTCCCTCCCCTATTCTTTCCCTCCCCCTGCTTACTGCAAACCCTCCATTGGATCTCCATTTCTCTGATTCTGTTCCTGTTCTAGTTGTTTGCTTAGTATTTGTTTTCATTGCTGTTGTTGTTGTTTTAGGTTCACTTTTTGATAGTTGTGATTTTGTTGTCATTTTACTGTTCATAGTTTTTGCTTCTTCTTAGATAAGTCCCTTTAACATTTCATTTAATAAGGGCTTGGTGATGATGAACTCCTTTAACTTGACCTTATCTGGGAATCACTTTATCTGCCCTTCCATTCTAAATGGTAGCTTTGCTGGATAGAGTAATCTTGGATGTAGGTCCTTGCCTTTCATGACTTCAAATACTTCTTTCCAGCCCCTTTTTGCCTGCAAAGTTTCTTTTCAGAAATCAGCTGATGGCCTTATGGGCACTCCTTTGTAGGTAACTCTCTCCTTTCCTCTTGCTGCTTTTAGGATTTTCTCTTTATCTTTAATCTTGGGTAACTTAATGATGATGTGCCTTGATATGCTCCTCTTTGGGTCCAACTTGGGACTCTCTGGGCTTCCTGGAAGTCTATTTCCTTTGCCAGATTGGGGAAGTTTTCCTTCATTATCTGTTCAAATAAGTTTTCAATTTCTTGCTGTTGTTCTTCTCTTCTGGCACCCCCATGATTCAGATATTGGAATGTTTAAAGTTGCACCAGAGGGTCCTAAGCATCTCTTCATTTTTTTTGAATTCTTGTTTCTTCATTCTGTTCCAGTTGGATAGCTATGTCTTCCTTTTGTTTCAAATCATTGATTTGAGTCCTGGTTTCCTTGCTGTCACTGTTGGTTCCTGAAAGGACCCCCAGTGAGGTGGCAGACGGCAAGGGCAAGGTTGGCTGAATGGGAAACTGAGACTCAGAGCTGACTGTGGAGTATGTCAGGGGTTGCCATGGTGGGAGAAACTCCCAGTCTCATATGAGAGTTTGTTGGAAAATGGGGCTAAAGCCCAGCAAGCGAGCTGCATTGTTTCCTCTCTGACCTCTCCCCCACAGACAGTGCCACAATGCAGCAAAGAGGGTTCCCCTGCTCTGGAGAATACCTAAGGTCCCACCCCTTTAAAACTTAACAGGTGCCCTGAGACAAAGAAATATGGCCCAAATGAAAGAACAGAGCAAGACTCCAGAGAAAGAGCTAAGCAATGAGGAGTTAGCCAACTTATCTGATGTGGAGTTCAAAACACTGGTAATCAAGATGCTCACAGAACTATTTGAGATTGTTTGAAAATTGGAAGAACAAATGAAGCCTACCCAAAGTGAAATAAAGGACATGTGAACTTTTAAGCAAATAAATATTACTCAATGGATTTACTTGTATTCTTTCTATCCCTAACATAAGTCATTTTGAATTTCTACTTTTAATTCAATACTCCTTCTCAGGACTCTCTCTGGATCCATACCTTCAATTGTTTATTTATGTAAGATATTTATTGAATGGCTTCTGTCACTGAGTTTTCACATAAGAGAAGGAGATATAGTGCAGAACAAATTGGACATGTTACCATTTCTCAGTGAATATTCAGTTTAATTTTGAAGTGAAAGAGAGAGAAAGAGAAGAACCATCACAATGTCATGGATATTGTAGCAATTAATGTTTGAACTATTATTTTATTAATAGCATGTGAGAATGAGACATATTATACCAGAAAGTAGAAATTCACTTATGACCATCATTTTAAAATACAGGAATAAAAATCTAAAATGTCTTTTGACCTAGTACAAGTTTGCTTTTTATTTCTAATTTTCCCATTGAGTTAGTTCGATTCCTTTAATGCATTATTTGCATTATTCCAAAATTGTCATTTTTTCTCCAAATTTCAAATTTGGTCCTATATTTCACTGGAGATGCCATGTGTTGTATTTGTAATTTTTAGTTTTATTGAGAAAAATAGATATATTAGTAAGATGGAGCCAAATGAGGTGGATACATAGGTAATGATTGACTGTGCACAGTAATATATTATCACTAATTTTACCTAAGGGAAATACCTGAAAAAGAAGGAAGAGAAATTCAATTTCATTGGATTTCCTCCCTGTTACATCTACTCTGGAAATGTATTGAAACCGCATCTACATAACATTAAAAAAAGGTTGCATTTCCAAATTCTCTTTTTCTACACAAGTTAGTTTCTACAGAGTAGAATTGTATGTCTTTTATTTGTACGTCTGGTTTGTACATCGGCTATTTTTCAAGAGATATTTTCTAGAGATATCTTTGGCCTAGTATAAATGTTTCCAGTAAGACAATGTTTATTTGTGTTAATTTTAATATGAATCTCTTATACCAGATTTTTCCTCTATCTAGCATTTATCAAAATGCCAGCTGAGCTAATAACATTTTTGACAGAGCAAACATACATCTACAAATTTATTCTTGAATAATGTCACAGTATTAGAGAGTAACAATGGTAATCCATTTTAGCTTAGTCCTTCAATTAAATGCCATCATATTATTAAGATTAAAAGTCTTATCTTGGCTTTGTCTATAGCCGCTAAAAGTAATGTTTCATTAATTATAACAATTGCTTCAAAATATTGCCCACTTCATCACTTGGTAATCTCTTTAAAAATGTAAGAAATTTAATTTAAGATTCAATTCTAAAGAAAGCTTTACTTGGGCCCCTGTATTCTCTTTACTTTTTAATAATGACAATTAAATAATTAACAGTGTGTTCTCTTTCACGAGGCTAAAAGGGAGATCAACACCAAACTTGAAGATCAACTGTAGAAATTATGTTAGCCCTCCTGTATTTGTTCTCTTTTTTATTGACCCTAACTTTTTATATTGAACTACATTTTCTTATCATTTCATCATATGGGAATACTAACAGTACATTCAAGAAAGTCAGGATTACATTTTATTTTCTTCCAGAAGAAGTTGGTGTAGTGTGTTCTTGGTTATCAGAATACTCACATAGTTTTGGGAGTTTGAAATGGTAAATATTCATGATATGTGAAAGCATGATTCACAACTTTCTAATCTTAATTACATAAAAATGGAAGCTTTGTTGTGTAGACACACAGGGGATTTAGGACATGTCACACTATAAACTGCTTGTGGTTAGGGATGACTTTGTTCTTTGCTTCTTGTTTATTTTTTCAGTTTCCTATTACATGCACATGTTAACTTTTAAAAAATAAATATTACTTCAAAAATAATAAAATAAAATAGAAATACATTCAGATACAGATACTTATTTTTGAATGTATAAAGTTCACCAAAATAATGATAAAATAATAGCCTTAAGTTTTATAGCCTCCATAATAATTGTAGCACTAACGAATACCATAGAGGTTGTCTGGATTATCTCCCAATTAAAAGATGAGGAAACTGAAGTATGCAGCAGCTAGATAACTTTCCTAAGGATACACATCAAAATCTAGCAACTCCATCCTTGATTTTTTTTCTCTGCAGCACACTATCATGGTGGGAAAAATGAAAGGATATAAAACACTATCTGAGGTACAGTTGAAGCCGTGACTGGTGTGGTGCAGTAGGTTGAGCATTGCCCTGCAAGCTGAAAGGTCACCGTTTGGTTCCTGGCCAGGGCACATGCCTGAATTTCGGGTTTGATCCCTGGTTGAGTGCATGCAAGAGGCAATCGATTGATGTTTCTTCTCTCTCACACATTGATGTTTCTCTCCCTCTTTCCTCCTCTCCTCCCCCTCTCTAAAAATAAATAAAGTCTTTTTTTAAATCTTTAAAAAAGAAAATATTTTATCAGTACAAATAAATTAACTTAAATTGTTTTAAATGCCTCAGAAATGACCCAGTTTGTTTCTCTTACCCCTTCCCCTCCTCTTCTTTCATGCTTATGCATTAACATTCTGAAATAATTGTCTTTACTTAGCACAATATCTGTTATTTTTGTCCTCTGTCTTTGTTTCTCATGCTTTTTTAAAACTCCGAGTTATCTTTCTTTATAAGCCTAGACATTTTGTAGCTGTCTTTTAATAATTTACTCAAAAGTCTTTTTCTCCATCTAGCATTTGTCCTCAACCCAGACTATACAATTAATGGCTCTTTTCTTGTGGCCTCATAGTATCTTAGAAACTTTTTTATGAGTACTTATTTAAATGCATTGCAACTAATAGTTTAATGTCCATGTCCCTAGGCATCCTTTAAGTTCCTTGACTGCAGAGATGATGTCTTGTCGTGAATTAATTCACTTTCTCATAAACAGAGAATTTTGGAGTTAGGCGACTAATATTAAAGATTAACACCTACTAAATAGTGTTATCCTAGAACACCAGAAAGAATCTGTATTCTTTTTCAGTTGTCTAACTTTTAAAGTTCAAACTTTACTTCTGTATGAAAAAAAAAACAAAAAAAAAAACACGTGAATTTGTACCTTTAGGACCAATTATCCAGGTCCCAAATTCCCTATAACATGTGCCGACACTGATACGTCATCATCGAGTGTTTGAATCAGAGACGCTGGAATGACCAGAACTATTGCAATTTAGACTGTCAAAGCCTAAACTGTCTAGGCCTAAACAGCCTAGACTGTCAGTCCCCCACTCGTGACCTGGCTGCATGGGAACAGAGGCCCTGATGTACATACACACAGAGTGGAGACATGTGTTATGTTTTCTTTTGTAAAAATATTTTACCAATACTGTGATAAAAAGACTGTCAGAATTTCTATTATGAATCTGATTTATAGGGTTTGCCTTGAGAGTAGTTTTAAATTACAATTGTTTGCCAGTGGCAAAGACAATTTATTTAAAAGAAAGGTTGATCCATTTTCATGACATCTTAAGACTAAAAACTACCTGATTTTGCTGGAAAAGTCCTGAACATTGACACAATCATTTAAACGTATATTTCTTTCAAAAGCGTGAGTGGATGCAATCTTAAAGTAAAATGTAGATTTTATGTGAGGTTGTTTCCTGTCATTATACAATTAAAAAGTAAAGAACCCAGATAAGCTGATATTCATATTTTAATTATTGTTCAATATTTAAAGGTGGTAATCTTAACTTAGAAATCAAGTCAGAGACATATTATAGCCTAACTGTGTCTATGAAACTATTTTTCCAAACCTAATAACCAAGACAAAAGGTGAAGTTCATAGATATGAATTATGTACATTAAAGGAGCTAGTTCATGCATTTAAAAAGTGAACATGATATGATTCTAATGTTTTATTTATTTATTTTTCATAAAACAAGACTGGATTATTTGCCAGGGAAAGTACATATGAAAAACTTGTTATCTTTATTTTGCATTAATCCTGTATTCTTTGGGCATTTTAATTGTTATCATAACATTTGTTCTTCTGTAGCTTGTCTTCCAAACTGGAGAATAATTTATTCTGTTAATTTTTTCTATTTCTCAGTCCACTGAAGCCTCGACTGAGCTCAATAAATTTTTGCTGTAGTTGTTATTTTATTTTGATTGAATGAATAAATATATCCACAGCAAAGACATGAATATACCTGCTTGGGGAGGGAATGTTTTTTTCTAAAGGTGAGAAATAAAGATACAATGTTTATTTTATAAAATTCACAGTCAGGAAACATAGTATCTAGGAAATGTTCACTAGGCAAAAATGCTAATTGGGTCTGGGAATTGACCGAGAATAACTAAGTTTAAGGAGGGGAAGCTAAAAAAAAGTGCTATAGTTATCTGATAATGGTGAACAAGGTATGTGGCTCACATACTCTCCTGTGGCTTGTGGTGATCAACTCAGATTTCAGTGTTAGAGTTTTATAAGCTCCTCCATAACCCTGTTTCTAATCGTCTTTGTCAGAAGTGTGTGTGTGTGTTTTGATGTGAAGGCATTTTGGTTTTGTGATTTAATATAGAAACTTAGTTTATGCTTATTTTAAGGATTATATTGACCTCAGAGCTTTTGCCCAAATTAATGCTATACAGAATCCATGCCAAGTACTATACTAGGAGATTTTTAGTCATAACCAGAAGCCAAAGCTTCTGTTCAGAGGACCTGCAGAGAATGTTGTGAAACTGAGAAAACTGCTGATGCTCATTTGTCTGTGGAGGATTTTGGGAGTATCTCTGGAGCTGACACTGTATGTTACTGCCCAAAATCCTATGTACTGACCATTCACTTAGATCACATGACTTGACAGGTTGGAAGATCCTCAACTTCCCAGGGTGTAGACCCATCTCACTAGGTTCTTCCAAGGGGCAGAATTTATTATCAGTCTTCTCATGTAGGCATTGTCACTCAAAAAAACAATGCTGACATTGAAGACAGTCTCAAAATAAACCTCATTTTGGACCTTCTCATATTTGTGTGCCACTTCACTTGGTTTCCAACAGATCCTGTGTTCTTTGTTCTGTTACTAAGAACGATAGAAGTTACACATGGCCAGACTTACTGAGTCATCTGGTCTCTCCTTCTCCACCTTCAGCACAGTTTTGATGAGTGATATTCATCATTATAAGAGAGGAAAGTGCTGACAATGGAACAGACTACAGTCTAGACTGGCAGGACTTGCAAGTCAAGCTGGGTAAAGTGTGTTATATTGTGGGAATTCTTTCCACACACGTGAAAACACGCAGTTCCGGAATTTATGCATTTTGAGCTCAGCTCCATGTGACTCCCGTGTGGACAAGCGTGGATTATGTCTGTGGAAAAAGAATCCTCTAATGGGAATTTGGCAAAAATGTATCTTAAGAAATTATCTTAACTTGCTGAGTCTCTTCCTCCCCAAAGTCAGGAAGCTTAAGTTAATGAATCCCTGCCTCAATGTTTTATGGTCCTAAAAGTTAACATCCCTAATTAGCTTACCCTCAAATTACTTGTCCCCTGTTTAATGTATACCCTGGTCCTGTCTGCCACGGGACCTGAATTTACATCCTAATGCTCTGTTAATGAGTAAACCTACCCCTGTTCTGCATAATCCCATGAATAATCAATCCAATGTAAGTGTGTCCTAAAACTTTAATAAAAACCCCGGCTAAGCTACCCACGAGGCCTTTTCCAAGATGGAGGTAGAGGGAAAGACCCGTGGCAGCTGGATTCTTATCTCCAAGCATGTCTCTGGGTAAGATTGATTCACGCAATCGGGGTGGTCCCCCCCACAGATTTTGCGGGTCGAAATCCGCAACAACTGGCTGAAATCCGCAACATTATATCACCTGAAGTTGCTCACTCTTTCCTTGGACTCCAACAGCCTATTCAAAACAAAAACAAAAACAAAAACAAAAACAAAAAAAAAAACAACAACACTTTGCTCTTTAGGACTTCTACTTTTTAAAAACAGCTCTAGTCCTTAAGATACAAATAATTTCTTCATCTAAAATTATGTGTGGCCTACCTATAGTAAATGATTCATATATGTCTGCAAATAATAGAAAACTTTTTGTGTAATAACCTAAGTAATACACACTAAATAAAACATATTTAGCAAACTGAGATGTTATTAGTAGCCCACAATCCAGATTTTCCCTGAGGCAATAGCTCAGCCTATCATTCAGAGCTCATGATAACATTATGGCACTCAAGGGGTCTGCTATTTGGGGTGCTCTATTCAAGAACAAGATGTGCTAATCACATAATAACTTTCTAAATTGATGTGCATTGCTTTCTAGTTTAGAACTTGAAGGTCTGAACTAAATATTTTATAAGAAATCACAACTGTGGTAAGGTGTCATCATTTCAGCAA
Source organism: Micronycteris hirsuta (assembly GCA_004026765.1). Taxonomy (NCBI): domain Eukaryota; kingdom Metazoa; phylum Chordata; class Mammalia; order Chiroptera; family Phyllostomidae; genus Micronycteris; species Micronycteris hirsuta. The sequence continues at coordinate 28,891 of PVJI01019026.1, forward strand.
CTAATAGCCTGGGTATCATTCTCAAGTGTAAAATCCATAAAACATATTATAATAAAAGCCACATGTGAGATATCCATTATGCATTGGCATTTAAAAATCCCTTATTTGTATTCAGAATATTATATTATATAATGCAATATTTATCTGTGATATTTTCTAACTGATGTGATATATGTATAGTACAAAAAGCCAAGGAACTTCTCTACCAACAAGAAACCTTTCCCCTCTGTAATGCAATGTGTTTGATAAATGTTTACCCTCTTCATACATCTTCTTCTGCAATTTATTTTTCAGTAGTTTGCACTTTTTCCTCCCTTCAAGTAGTATAGCACATTTTCAAGCAGGCCCTGTCTCCACAATTTTGCGTGAATTCCAATATCTCGGGCAATGACAAATTAATCACAGGCATGCACACTAAAAACAAGAGACCTTAATGAGTAGCTTGAGACTTTCTATAATTTGTGCTTTGATTAACTGACTTTTCCACTTATTTTAAGATTACATTAAATATCCTGAAGTAATCATTTTAATCTTACATTTTGCTAGCTGCAATAACCTGAATTTTTTTAAGAATTTGAAGTGCTAATTATTTAGTAGCAAAGTAAAGAATCTATAACAAGACAAAAATGAATATTTAATGGCATGGTGAAATATGCCATTAGATTAGCTGCATTGTAGTGAAGCTTTTATGCCAGTGTTGGCATGAAACACTTCTAAGTTTGTATTAAAATTACATTGTTATCTTGTTGTATGATGTTCTATTTTGACAAGAAGTTATTTTTCTTTGTTAAAATACGGTCTTTCATTTCAACCATTTCACACTTATATTAAATGATGTTTATAAATAGATTTTGATGCTTAGGAGACTTCATTTCAAATGTCTAAATGATACCAATATACCTTAAAAATGAGAAAACTTTGTACCTATTAAAACTGGGAAATTTAACCCTTTCATTGTAGATTATTAGAAGTTTCAATATCTAGTTTAAATACTAATTTTTATTCCATATATAAATTATATTTTTTATTTTCATTTTTAAATTATTTTATTGTTGTTCAATTACAATTATCTGCATTTTCCCCCCACCACTCCACCCCCACCCCAGCCAAACCCACTTCCCTCCCTTGCTTCTACCCTCCCCTTGGTTTTGTCCATGTGTCTTTTATAGTAGTTCCTGAAAACCCTTCCCATCATTGTCCCCTCCCCCCTCCCCTCTGGCTATTGTTAGATTGTTCTTAATTTCAATGTCTCTGGTTATATTTTGTTTGTTTGTTTTTCTCTCATTGATTATGTTACAGTTAACAGTGAGATCATATGGTATTTGTCCCTCACAACTTGGCTTATTTCACTTAACATAATGCTCTCCAGTTCCATCCATGCTGTGGCAAAGGGTAGGAGCTCCTTCTTTCTCTCTGCTGCATAGTATTCCATTGTGTAAATATACTATAGTTTTTTGATCCACTCCTTTACTACTGGGTACTTAGATTGCCTCCAGCACTTGGCTATTGTAAATTGTGCTGCTGTGAACATTGGGGTGCATAGGTTCTTTTGAATTGGTGTTTCAGGGCTCTTCGGATATAATCCCAGCAGTGGAATTGCTGGATCAAAAGGCAGTTCCCTTTTAAGTTTTATGAGGAAATTCCATACTGTTTTCCACAACAGCTTCACCAGTCTGCATTCCCACCAAGAGTGCACAAGGGTTCCCTTTCCTCCACATCCTTTCCAACACTTTTTTTTTTATTTGTTTATAATGAACATTCTGACTGGTGTGAGGTGGTATCTCATTGTGGTTTTAATTTGCATCTCTGATGGCTAACAATGCTGAGCACCTTTTAATATGTCTCTGGGCCCTCTGTATGTCCTCTTTGGAGAAGTGTCTGTTCAAGTCTTTTGCCCATTTTTTAATTGTGTTTTTTGTATTCCTGGAGTGGAGTACTGTGAGTTTTTTAAGTATTTTGGAGATCAAACCCTTGTCTGATGTATCACTGGCAAATATGTCTTCCCATATAGTTGGTTCCCTTTCCATTTTGTTGATGTCTTCTTTAGCTGTGCAGAAGCTTTTTAATTTGATGAGGCCCCATTTGTTTATTCTTTCCTTTATGTCCCTTGCTTTAAGGGACATATCAGTGAAGGTGTTTCTGCATGAAATGTCTGAGATTTTCCTGCCGATGTTTTCCTCTAGGACTTTTAGGGCATCATGACTTAAATTTAAATCTTTTATCCACCTTGAGTTTATTTTTGTGTATGGTGTAAGTTGGTGATCAACTTTCACTTTTTTGCATGTAGCTGTCCAATTCTCCCAATACCATTTGTTGAAGAGGCTATTTTTACTCCACTTTATGCTTCTTCCCCCCTTGTCAAATATTAATTGGCCATAGAGCTGGGCTCTCTGTTCTGTTCAATTGGTCTATGTTTCTGTTCTTGTGCCAGTACCAGGCTGTTTTGATTACAGTGGCCTTGTAATACAGTTTGATATCAGGTATTGTGATCCCTCCTACTTTGTTCTTCTTTCTCAAAATTGCTGCAGCTATTCAGGTTCATTTATGGTTCCATATACATTTCTGAAATGTTTGTTCTATGTCTGTGAAATATGTCATTGGTATTTTAATAGGGATTGCATTGAATCTGTAAATCGCTTTGTGTAGTATGGACATTTTGATGCTGTTAATTATTTCAATCCATGAACATGGTACATGCTTCCATTTGTTTGTGCCTTCCTTAATTTCTTTCTTCAGTGTTGTATAGTTTTCTCAGTACAGATCTTTTATATCCTTGATTAGGTTTATTCCTAGGTATTTTATTTTTCTTGTTGCTATGTCAAATGGGATTTTTTTCCTGATTTCTGTTTCTGATATTTCAATGTTGGTGCACATAAATGCCTTTGATTTCTGAATATTGACTTTGTATCCCACTGTTTTGTCAAATTCATTTATTAAGTCAAGTAGTTTTTTGGCGGAGTCTATAGGATTTTCTATGTACACTATCATGTCATCTGCAAACAATGATGGTTTCACTTCTTTCCAATTTGGATGTCTTTTATTTCTTTTTCTTATCTGATTGCTGTGGCTATGGCTTCTAATACTATGTGGAATAGGAGTGGTGAAAGTGG
>PVJI01019027.1:0-31958 GCA_004026765.1 Micronycteris hirsuta
ATTTGGCTTCATTCTCATAAAAGAAGAAAGAGATTTTTACAAGTAATAAAATGGTGTCCATAATACACACATATCTTAGAAAGTAAGTAATGAGTTGTCATTTCACAAGAATATCCCCACAGTATTAAAAAAGAAATTAACCCTACTACACATCTAGTATAATGGCCTAAATCCAAAATATTGTCAATGCCAAATGCTACTGAGAATGTGGAGGAACAGGAACTTTCCTTTATTGCTAGCAGGAATGCAAAATAGAATAGCCACTTTGGAAGACAGTTAGGTAGTTTCCTACAAAATTAAGCACACTCATCTTATGCTCCAGCAATTGTATTCCTTGGTACCCAATGGAATTAAAAATGTATGTCCATACAAAAAATAATACATGGGGGCCCTGGCTGGTGTAGCTCAGTGGACTGAATGCGGGCTGGGAATCAGAGGGTCCCGGTTCGATTCCCTGTCAGGGCACATGCCTGGGTTGTGGGCTGGGTCCCCAGTGAGGGCCATGTGAGAGTCAACCATACATTGCTGTTTCTCCCTCTCTTTCTCCCTCCCTTCTCCTCTCTCTAAAAGTAAATAAATAAAATCTTAAAAAAAAATAATACATGGGTATTTATTGCAGCTTTATTCATAATTGCCAAAACTTGGAAGCCTCCAAGATGTCCTTCAGTAGGTGAATAGATAAATAAACAACTGTCACATTCAGAGAACAGAAATATTATTTAGCAAAAAAAAAACAAAACTGTAATTGAACAACAGTTTTGTAATTATTTAAAGAAATTTTAAAAAGAAATATTATTTAGCAATGAAAGGAAATGATCTATCAAGCCATGGAAAGACATGAAGAAACTTTAAATGCATGTTACTGTGAGTGAAAAAGCCAATCTGAAAAGGCTACGTACTGCATGATTCCAATGATAGGACATGGCGGAGAAAACAAAATTGTGCAGACAATAAAATGATAGGGAGTGATACAATACCACCCCTGGCAATTTTTATTAAAAAGGGAGTGGATTAAAACTTCAAAGCAAATATTCAGCAGAGCTAAGAGAAGGAAAACATTTTTATACTCAAAAATATGTGGGAAGGTTTGCAAAAGCAGGTAACATGGAGCAGAAGTGATTTGCGTGGAAGTAAAGGGAAAATATTGTAGACAATCGTTCAAGACATCAGATCTCAGCATGTGCCAGCAGACAATATATTTCTTGAAATTGGAGAGCTTAGCCTCTGGAACAGTTATATCTATTCTTCACTATAAGGGGGGAAGGACTACTGGGTGAGCAGGATTGGAAGATATCTTTTAGACACAGCTTTTACTGAGAGAAAAAGAAGCAGGCTGCGTGAAGAATTACCAAGAGAGCCACTTCTATAAGAAGCCTTCTGCCCTGGCTGGTGTGGCTCAGTGGACTGAGCACTGGCCTGTGAACCAAAGGGTCACCGACTCGATTCCTAGTCAGGGCACATGCCTGGGTTGCAGGCCAGGTCTCGCTTGGGGGCACATGAGAAGCAACCACACAGTGATGTTTCTCTCCTTCTTATTCTCCCTCCATTCCCTTCTGTCTTTTCTTTTTTTTTTTAAAGATTGTATTTAAAGAAAAGAAGAAGTCTTCTGGCTCTGACAGAGCTCAGGGAGACCATTAGACTGTGAAGCCTGGAAGACAATACTGTCACCTCACTCTCTACTAGATTGCTTACTGGTAGCTGGTTTGGGGAAATGCAACTCGTTCAATGATGAATTTAAACCCAGTATCTGATGCAACTTCCAAAATACATACCAAAAAGTGAAAGAAAAAAAATACTGGAAGACAACAGTAAATTAGCAACTGATGAAAAGTTACTGAAAAAAAATATATATATTGCCAAGTGACTATATTACATACACATACATGTATGCAATTGATGACCAAATATTTTGCCAAAAATTCAAATGTCTTAATGAATTAATTATGTTTATTGAAGACCACTGATCAGATACACAAGAACTCTGGAAAATGGTGTCATGATAACAAGAGGAGACGAAATGTGAGCTGGTAGTCTCAGGAAGACAAAATAGGAGGGAAAAAAAGTAATGAAAATAATAAAGTTAATATTGCAAAACACAAAGGAAAGAATACATTTTGTGAAAAACACAGTAAAGCACATTGAGTCCAGAAGTTAAAATAATGTAATGAAACGGGAGAAGAGTAAAATACTTAGAAAGAAAAATAATGTGTGTAAAATGTTGAATGCAGCATAAATATAATTTAAGCCCCAAAGCAAACATAGCAATAGGACAAATAGTCAAAGACTATTGTGGGAGAGATAGAGGAAAAAATGAAAAATAAATATGCTATTTTAACATTGGTAATAGTAGGGAGCTAACAAAGATTATCTTTAAAAACTTGACACCTAGCCCTGGCTGGTGTAGCTCAGTGGACTGAGCGCGGGCTGGGAATCAGAGGGTCCCGGTTCGATTCCCTGTCAGGGCACATGCCTGGGTTGCGGGCTGGGTCCCCAATGAGGGCCATGTGAGAGGCAACCATACATTGCTGTTTCTCTCTCTCTCTGTCTCCCTCCTTTCCCCTCTCTTTAAAATAAATAAATAAAAATCTTTAAAAACTTGACACCTAGAGAAAGGTGTAATTATTAAGAATACAATAAAAATAACCAAATCTTTGAAAAACAGATTTAAAAACCCTTCAAAACAGAAGAAAACACACCCAGAGAAACACAGAGCAAAGAAACAGACACAAACTCAAATTACTTTAATAATTATAAACATAGAAAATATGAAATATTATTAGACTAAATGTGATCCATGTTAATAAATGTAAATGACAACTCTTTTATTAAGATAAAATATAGCTTTTAGTCTGATAACAAAACAAAACCTTAATCTATGCTGTACACAAAAATCTGACTACAATTGGCCCGATACTGAGCCACAAAGAAAATCTAAATAAATTAAAAACAAAGTCAAAAACAACACAGAAATTACTTCCTAAAAAATAGCAAGAAAACAAAAATCTACTGACAAAATTAGAAATAAATGACCTGTTCAACAGAAACTTAAAAACTCTTACACAAATTTTGATTCAAAGAGGAACTATAGAGGAAAATTTCAGAATGTAAGAATAATAAAAATATCAAAACCAATGATAAAGATCTAAAACAGAAAAGTTCAAAGTTTTCTACTTTTATACAGTAAAAAAGAGTGTACACACACCATTCAAAATGATTCACAAAGTTAGTAAAAGGAAAACAAAATAAAGGAAAAACAGAAGGGAAGGGATTAATAAAATTATAATTACAAATCATAAAATTAGAAAAGATATGAGTTAGAAAAAAACTGTCTTATAAATAATAATAAAAATAACATAGGAAATTAGTAGATCATCTATTGATAAAAAATGGAATTTGCAAAAATAAAAGAAATAAGGAATGAGAAGTGAAATTATACATAGAACCTAACAAATATAAAAAATAATGCAAAATTACTATTTTTCCACACAAATGGTGTGAATAGAAATTAATCACAACTTTAAATGAAGCATGTGTGAATTACTGAAGGGATATTTTAATAATTGTAATAATTATTGGAGCAAAATTAGTTCTCCAAAGTGCTAAAAACATTAGTCATTGGTATGGTTTTATAAACACAGATTTTCAGGTGTGAGTCTTTGCACACTGACATTCCTAAACACATCATTACTATAAAAGAATTTCATTTACTCTTCTGGCACAAAATTATTGTCAATCATACCAAAAAAAAACTTGGAAGAAATAAATGGATAAAATTTTAAAGTAATTTTGTAAAAATTTACATAGAAACAGACATTACTTTGAAATTAAGTTAGTCATAAAAATATTTGTCAATGGAAAAATTGAACCTATTTAAATTTATTTTGAACAACTTTATTCTTTATCCACTTTTTAATATCCAGAGTTTTGCATTCACTATCACTGCCTTTGAGTGAAAGAAATTAAAACAACAAAGCATTGTAATCAATTTTTATTTAAACTAAGAACTCAGATAAGCATTGGAAGCCATAATCCTTACAATAGTCTTATCTGAGGGTCAATACAAGTTGCTCAACTTCCTTCCTCCCTGTGGTCCCCCCTTGCCTGTGGAAATACGTTGCAAGACCCCCAGTACATGCCTGAAAACACAGACAGTATCAAACCCTGTATGTGCTATGCTACTTCCTATACATACATGCATTTTCACTTAAAGGAAACACTTTGCAGCTTCTTTTTTAGCATATCCAAATTTCCAGTACCACCAGAGTTGAGCTTTGGGGCTATTATTAAATAAAATAAGGGCTACTTGAACACAAGCAAATGAGATAACACCACAGTTAGATCAGGTAACCCAGATGGCTACTAAGTAACTAACAAGCAGGCAGCGTATAGTGAGTGCACACAACAATGATTTACGTCCCAAACAGGAAGACACAAGATGGGGTGACATTTCATCATACTACCCAGAATAGTACACAATTTAAAATGTATGCATTTTACATTTCTGGAATTTTAATTTAATATTTATCTATGGTAGTTGACCATGGATAACTGGAACCACAGAGAGCAAAACTGCGGAGAAGGGGGACTACTGTAGTCCCTGCTCTGGGCTAACTAACCTCTTCATCTTCCCTCTGCCATGGCAGGCCCTGTTCCACCACAGAGCCTTCGTGCTTCAAGGCTTCTATTTTACTACCCTCAAGTTTTAGTTGAAATGTCATTTCTAATGAAAATTTACTAATAACCCTATTAAAAATGTGAGCACCCTCCCCATATGCCACACCCACCCAGGTGTTTCCTGTTAACTTCCCTAAGCTTCTCCCAAGAACACATCACCAATTGATACATTTTTAAAAATGTTTGTTTAATTTCTATAAATTCATGGAATTTCTTTTTTCCAAGTCCTCCTGTATTCCCAGAACTTTTAATAGTACCTTGCATGTGGTGGGCATTTAATGACTATTTGCTGAATAGGTAAATTAATGTTCCTACCAGAGCATCTTTATGAAAGTTCTATTTTCTGATTGCTATATTCTCAATGACATCTTTTAAAGATTTTGAAAATAAATTTATATTTCCCAAGAAATTATCTAAATTTATATCTTCTTATTTCTTTTATTTATTGCTTGCATTAAATCTGTACTAACGTATAAAAGGCAATAATTACAATACTACTGACTTCAAGGTGAATCACCCGATATTTATTAAGTACTTTTTCTGTGGTAGGCCCTTCCCAAGCCTCCGGGAAAAAATAGTGAGTTCCAGACCTCAAAGAGCTCATAGCCTGGCTATGAGACTATGTCCTTCAATATGTACTTTTTCAGAGTTGGCCTTTTCAAAAATGAAACACCTCTTTAATCTGCATACCTTCATTTGAGGAATTTATATTAAGAAATGGATATATGTACTCTATTTAAGGAATCTCTATTAAAAATATATCTTTCTAGTGACCTAAATATGTTAAGTGAAACTCCAGGAAATATGACTCATGTTTATACATGTTAAATGGAAACTTTTAATATAAATCTAAATCTGTATATTCATATAGCAATTTCAATGGCCTTTAATCATCAGGAAAATCTCCTTTACTGATAGAAAGCCTGCATAATGTATTTGTTCAAAATGTAATTGATCCCTTATGTGTTACATTCATAATGGGAATTATAATTCCCAAAGTATGTCCTACAAATTCCAAAGAAACAGAACCTTCTTGTTCTATTGCTAAATATGACACATTCTCTCATATTTCATAATGTCTTTAAATAGTCAAGATATCAAATACTGGTTTGAAACTTACTGTATTTGGGAGATTTTCAAGCTATTGGAACCTTAGCCTCCAAAATATAGTGAATCCTCTTTTCTTTCCTCTAAAATACAATTTTATCTTATTTTTTTATATTTATTTACTGTTCCATCCAAATTTTTATTTAAAAATTCCTAATCATGGAAATCTTGGAAGAATATAGAATGAATATTCATATTATTCACCAAAATTAAAAATATTCTAACATTTGCTACTCTTTCTTTTTCTGTCTATTTGGCTGTAGATAGAAGATTTTGAGTCACATAGAGACATACAGACACATAAAACTCACCCTTGAATATCTGGTAGGACATTTTCCTTAAGAAAATACATTGTAATTACCACACTCAAGAAATTTAACATAAATAGGGCAATATTACCTATATACTAATTTCCCTAATTATCCAACTAAAGACCTTTGTGGCTATGTTTTCTTTCAATCATGAATCCAATAAAAGATAATCCACTGATTTCCTTTAGATATCACATTGCTTTAATATCCTTTAATCTAGAACAGTGTCCACCTTTTTTATTTTTCATGATGTTGATATTTTGAAAACTAAGGGGCAACAGTTTGGGAGAATTTCTCCCCATTTGGGCACTTCTGATCCTTTGCTTACTAAGGGATTCAGGTCAAACACATGGTCAGGATGACTACACAGGTGATGCAAGACATGCTAAACCGACCCAGCTGGAACAGAGGTTGCCTGAGTACATACTTTGTGACCACTGAGTGCTGCGTGAAGTCTGTGTTTCTGCTGGAGTCTCGCCTGCCTTCAGTGAACTCACAGCCTCTTGGGAGCCATCTAACTTGTTAAAAGCTGTTTTCAAAAAAATCAACGCAGTACCAGTGATAAAGGTGGCTGTATTCTCCCACTTGAAGGAAATTTATCTCCAAAAATCAAGCCATTGCATAAGCCAAGTAATCGAATAATTATGGAATTGCACCTGCTGTTGCTGTCGCATTTCAAAAGTACTTTATATCCTGTTACCCCTAACCGCATACTTGGTACCTATGTCCCAGAAACAGAAAGTTTACTGCATGTTCCTACTCACCTTCTGTCTAGCTCACTTACCTTTGTTCACTTATCTGTTCTATAAACATCACAGAATGTCAATGTCTGCTTTGGGTTCAGGATTCATTTCGGTCTTCATCTTCCTTTCAGAGCTCTCTGCTCTATGCCCTCTCAAACAAGTGAAGGACAAGTGCTCCGTAACAACAAAAGTAACATGATTTCCAAAGACAGTACATTCCATCTTTCAGCAACATTTATTAAGAACATATGACAAGCCAGATTCTCTTCTAGCAAAGAGAATACAGACGTGAACAACGGTACCCTGCTTTCTTGGAGTTTGTACTGGGAGGGGGTGAAAATGAGGAAATCAGTAAACAAATAAATAAAGTAGAAAGTTTTAAGAGTGGCATCAGCAACATGGCAGAAGGAAGAGTCTCAGCCATCCTCTCCCTCAGCAGGAACAATGATAAAAGAACAGTACTGGACTAAATATACCTTTACCAGAACGCCTAATTCCATTTAAGAATTTACACCTCAGAGAAGCACAAAACCATGGAATCTCTTAGAAGTGGTAAGAGGAGCAGTTTTACTTTATCTGTGTCTGGCCCTCCCATGAGCTGCCTCAGCTCTAGGATGAGATCCCATTCAGCCCACAGTTTCTCTCTTGGGAAAAAGAGCGAAGGAAGTTTCTACCTCAAAACCAGTCTTTGAGGACACTGCTCAAGAGACCTATTTGTTTCTCACCTGGCTCAGAGAGCACTGAGACAGCTGCCATAGTTAGAAAGTCCGGGGACAACTAAGAACACGGAGAAGGGGCAGGGCTCTCAGCAATGGTAGTGCAAGACTAGGAGAGGGTGCACAGCCCTGAGACTTGTCCTTCAGGGAGAAGGGAGGGGAGTGGAGCTGGGGGAAGCTTTCAAAGTGTCTTCACTTACCCCTAGTTTGTCACATATGGAGAGTTACAGATAGTCCTGCTGTAGCTGAATGAAGTGTTAAATGAAATCCTGTGAACAGATTGAAAATTACAGACGGTGTAGAATCAAAAAAGAAACCAGGCAGTGAATAGAGCTGCACATTTTAAAAATCCTGCAGCACATCTGCAGCCCTTCCTGAGCCACCTGCCAGTCGCTCCGCTACTTTCCTAAGGGCCGGGGAATTCGGATGTTGCTTGCATGGAGGTAAGTTGATTAGCGCTGTGCAATTTAAAGGTTGATACTGCCATCTCACAAGGTAGAGGCAAAAACAGATGTGAATATGAACTCTACATGTCCCTTTTATGTGCTCTGTCCATGTGTGGAAAAGAAACACAGTAGGATGGAGCGTGATTTAGGACACAGGACCATGGGTCCTGCCTCATCTGTTTAAAATAACTCCATCTTCCCTCTGATTCTACCTTGAATTTTCAGTCCAAGAGACTGTTAGGAGACAGAGGTGAAGCACCTGTTTTGCAGGATCTGAGGCAATAAGGTGCAATCAAATTTTCTCAAGGTAATGCTACTGGCAATTCCCCCTACTGGGTTAAAAACTCACCCGCCACATTTTTCTCTGGGATGACTCAACAAAAATGGTGCTGAACTTAGTGTTTATTACTTTAAATAATTCAGTATTATAGATTTTCTCTTGGGGTTCACGATGATCCATATTAATAGCATAATGTAATAATATTTAAATTCAATAGAAAGTTTAAACTTAACAGAAAGCCTATTTTATGAGGGTAAATCTCATATTATGGTACACATCATCTCAGTTAGGGGAGAAGAAATAAATATTTGGGTATCAGCTTTAGGTGGAGAATCCAACATATGATAAAGCAACTGGCTTAACTTCTCATTGTCTATGGCAGGGCAGAGGTTAAAACTCCAATGCCTAAATCAAAGCTGAAATGTGTTTTATTCTTACTTAAATTGCACTAAAAAAGGAAAGCTTCACCTTTCTGTGAAAAGCTCCTTCTGTCGGCAAAACATATTGCGAGATGTCAGATGGCATAAACACCAGAAGGAGATATGCTCTTGATCTATTCTGTTCTTAGTAAGTGACAAAAATGTCTTTCAGCACAATAATTATAAGGTTTTGGTCCATGGACAATCATTTATGAATAATGTGCACCTGGTGACTGGAATTTGGGATTTTAAAAGTTCATTCACTGTGAAAACAGAAACTTTCTTCTTCAGAGTGAAAATAGAGATAAAGGTACCCTTTAACATTAGTTTAAAAATAGTCACATTTGCTATTAATAATCTAATTAGAGGAAAAGCTGTGTGACCATTCTGCAGTGAATGCTATGAATTTGAATATCTCTAAGGGAAGCCCACAAATGGAAAGTTAAAAATGATAATTGAATATACCAATTTAATTAGCAGTTGGAGCAAAGTTTAATTTATTTGAAAAACCAGGGGTTATAATTTCATGATCCTTTAGAAAAGGCACACCACTCATTAATGTCACAGTCTCCCTTCTTTTATTTGTATTCAGATCACAGAAATGAATATATTTAGATTTTTACATTGAATATTTTAACCAAATGTCTCTGACAGGCTATCCACAAAGACAATTTACATCAAATACTGATATTCAAACTTCAATCACATGTATCAAAAGGAGGAATCCTTTCTAAGGCTAATTTTCTTTGTGTAGCCATCTTTCATTGGTTCATTGTCTCCTAGGGAAGGAGACACATGAAAAGACTGTGTATTATGCTGAAATAAATTCTAACATTTAATACAGGCCACAGTTGCCATCGTAACAAGACCTGTTTTACATTGTAATTCCCTACTTTTTTCCATTACAATCAATACAGCACCCATGTGTCCTTTTTGAATGACATAGCTATACCCTTGATGTTCCCAAAAAGGGACAGATCAATGTTAGGAAGTAACCTTGCAGGGCCTTGATTTTCCATTATTTTGTGACTTCACTGATGCATTCTTTTAATTTGCATCTACCATGAGCTTAATTAAGAAGAGACAATCACTTAGAAGTGAGCTTCTCTATCAGGCAGTATAAAACACCTCAATGAAACTTTATCTTTTTTCTGCTATAGAGTACATGATATATACATACTTTTTTCCTTTTGCTTAGTGACTCTTTGAATGTTCAGTCAGTTTAAGAAATGACCCTGGGGCAAAAATCAACAAGTTGTGTCAGCAGCTTGTAAAGAAAAAATGGTGGGTATTACAGCTATTGCTTTATGAAGTAGAATTTAAAGATAAATTAAAGAGTGAGATGTTAAATTTATTCTTGACACTAATATTTTAATCCACGTTCAGACTGCGTACCATGTGTCAGACATCGCTCTAGACATTGGGGATAGGGCCTTACACAAAAGCAAACTCTGTAGTCATTATATTTACATGCCAAGTATGACATGAGAGTGGGATTCAGTCCCCCAAACTTCCTACAGATTCTCGGAGTAGTGGGAAAAGTAGAGGCTCAACAACCAAGCAAAGCCTATAAATGCTTCTCTTACCTCTTAATTGTGTGATTTTTGGAGCAAGTTAATTTACCTCTCTGACTTTTCACTTCTCTATTTGCAAAATGGATTATGTGTTCACATCAGTTTATTCAGTGGATAATGTATGATAAAATATGTACAGAGCATAGAATGAAATAGTTATTTCCCAACACCCATTTCTAGAATTTGCTTCCTTCTATAAAAAGCAAGACTATCGTAAACATTGTCTTGTTTCTATCCTAGAAATCAGAAGAGAAGACCAATACAAGAAAAATAACAACTGCTGGGTAAGAGATCACTGCAACTTCCATTGGAAAGTATGTTAGAGAAGGTGTTCCCAGTAGTAGTGTTACAGAACCCCCTGAAATAGCCAGGTATAGATGGAAACATAGCAATATTATAGCAGTAAAGGAAGCACAGTAGGAGTATGTGTTTATGTACAAAAGATTTAACACAGGACTGGCACAGAAGCATTCAAAAATGCTTATGGTATATATTGTAAACTATTTGAAAATATATAAATGTTTATATTATGAGTAATGTGTTAAATGTTTAACATGCAAAATCTCATCAATTCGCACAATAACCATGTGATAAATGAGAATTTTAAGTTCAGAAAGATTAAAAGAAACGTTCAGGATTACATTAATAAATGGGTCAACAACAAACAATGGGTAATGATAGACGGTGGGGGAAAGTCTCGGGGGGTAATACAACGTTCAGATTAAGAAAAAATACCCTTTCTGTTACAAAACATTTTAAAATATGGACCAGAGTGGTGTATAGTTGAGGACCACTGAATGACAGAGATGTAGAGAAAGCTCCAAGAGAATCATGCATTAATTCATTCCCTTTATTCTTAGTACTTCTTTTTTTAAAGATTTTATTTATTTATTTTCTGAGAGAGGAGAAGGCAGAGAGAAAAAGCAATGTATGGTTGCCTCTCACATGGTCCTTACTGGGGACCTGGCCCGCAACCCAGGCATGTGCCCTAACTGGGAATCGAACTGGGACCCTCTGGTTCCCAGCCCATGCTCAATCCACTGAGCTACACCAGCCGGGCATATTTTTAGTACTTCTTAATAGCATCGCAAAGTTTTGTGTTTTTTAAACTCCTTGAAATAATGTTGGGATGAGGTTTATGAACCCAATGGACCACAAAAGACAGTAGCAATCAGTTCTAGTACTTACTAATGGACAGACTAAACCAATAACCTTTATAAAATGATGCTCAACAAAGTTCATTTCTTATTTATTGGTATATTATACTAAAATTATGCTTGAATCATACACACAAGCTTATTTTGTATATACATATATAACACATAGACACAGACAACAGTGTGGTGATGGCTGCAGGGAAAGGGGGTGGATAGAGGTGGAGGTGGGCAAAAGCAGGATAAACAGGGATGGAAAGAGACTTTGCTTTGGGTGTTGAGCACACAATGTGGTGTGCAGATGATCTTTAGTTGAATTGTGTGGTTTTGTGAACCAATGTCACCCCAATAAATTCAATAAATAATAAAATAAAATAAAATGTATCGCATCCTAATTTTTCAGTTCATGTTTAAAAGTCACCTAATACGGAATCTAAAAACATGAGTTGTCACCCATGTGAATATGTTTTAAAGAATCAACTTAGTAATTCAAAAGCTCTGCAATAATAAGTACATAAGTTTTATATCTTAATTACAATTCTATTAAAAACTTGTCAGTTGCCATGGTTAAATTGTTTATTAACAGTAACATTGTATAGATTCAAAGCTCAGTAAAATTTACAATTCAATGGTAAAAAATCAGTTTAATTACAAGTGAGCTTCAGTAAGATTAATAGCTAACTTCTCAACAGAAATAAGTAGGTGAGAAGATGATAGGATAACTTATTCAAGATGAAATAAGAAGAATGTCATACAAGAATCCTATGTCCAGCAAAACTATCCTTCAAAAATGAAGGAGAAAAATGGTACAATCTCAGGTGAGCAGAAACCTGGAATTCTTTATGAACTAAACTGCTCTGTGAGGAAAAGTTTAGCAGTTTCTCAAAATGTTAAAAATGAGGTTCTTACATAAACCCACAATTTCAATCCTAGATATACATTTAAGAGACATAAAAACACATGTTCACATGGAACTTGTACACAAATGCTCAAAGCAGCTTTATTCTTAATAATCAGACAGTGGAAACCACAAATATCTATCAGCTGATGACTGGGTGGACCCATGTATTTGGCAATAGAAAGGATGAAGTACTAGAGCATTCTACAATATAGATCACCCTTGATTTTGCTAAATGAAAGACGCTAGTCACCAAATACCACATATGGCATGATTCCATTTATATGAAATGTCCAGAAAAGGCAAGTCCATAGGGACAGAAAGTGGGCTAGTGGTTGTCAAGAGCTGAGGAGAGGGATGAATGGGTAATGAAGTGATGGAAATTTATAGAATTGAATTAGGCCATTGTACAACTATGTGAATGTATTTTAAAAATTACTAAGCTATGCACTTGAAATGAGCTAATTCGATGGTACTGGCATATTACCTCAGTAAAACTTTTGTTTTAAAAAAATGGGTTAAAGATAGAGTCTCTGACCCAGAAGAAACTTACAACAATCCTTTGGCTCTCGTTTCTTTTTTTCTACCAATGAGGAAACCGTAGCCAAAATAAGATAGCAATATTGCTTAAGGGTTTGAAGTTCATATCAGTTGAGTTTGAATTCAGTATGTGTTCCACTGCATGGTAGTATGAGAGCACTTGAAAATTGCTTAGCTATGCATTTAATATCTAAACAATATGAGATATGAGACCCTGGGAAAATTACTGCATTGAATAAACATTCCAATCTATAAGCAAGTATTTTTGAAAATGTAATTTGGGTTTGCATAGTCAAGATTTTTTAAATATCTATTTGATATAAAGCCCTGATCTAGGCTCGTTATAGTAGAAGGTTAAAGAGACATACAATACTGTTTTGCATTGAAGGAGCCAAAATTCCAATAGACACAAATGCCTTATTACACTCTCTTTATGACCATCACTAAGTTCAGTAGGACAAAACTGAGTAATTTTAGACTAAGAATTATATCCATGAAATATAAATTGCATTAGCATAATCCTTCATAGCCATGCCTTAAAGTCTGTTACAAGATTCATACACTGGGCTGTTGGAAGCTGCTTTTTTAAAAAATATGGTCATATGCCTCTTTTTTATTTAGCAAAATGTTTTCTTTGTTAACAAAGAAGAATAAAACTCCAAACATGATTTTAAGATCTAGACATAGAGTTAATATATCTCACCAGAAGAGATAAAAACCTCTTTGCTTTACTGTGCCAACCCCCACCCTCCGAATCAACAGAGAGCAATAATACAAGAAAGCTGACATGAAAACGGTAAGGTTCAAATTTAATTTCCTCCCAGAAGATAGCTGCTGAAGAGCTGTCCTTTAACATTTGCAATCTTGACCATATGATACCTTTGAAGGTTTATTTGTCAACTTGTCCCATGGTTCGGCATGAGCTTCTGCCTACAGCTCCAGGATCTGGGACCGAGATTGCTTGCTCTAGGGACGGGACTCTAGACTCTATCTGCACTGACGAGGCAGCAGCACTGTATGCATTTACTGGAAGCTGTTGGGTGTTATTTCAGTCCTCTCTTTTCTCCTCCCATTGTTTTAACAAGAGACCGTGGAGGAAGTAGAATCACCCTTTACTCCCTAGCACAAGCCTGATGACAGTGTCTTTCATCTTTTGGTCGGTTTTATAACTTTATGGACAGAACAGAGGCTTATACAACTCGCCTCTCCTCCATTTCTTCTTCCCTGCTATCCCTGGCAGGTAGGTCTGCATCCTATTCTAACCTGCTTCTCAGAAACCATTTCCAACGCAGCTGTTCAGCAGATTCAACTGAAGTTTTGTCTTCCTTCTAAACTTCGAGTCAGTAAGAATCAATCTTTTAATTTCCTTTCAACCACATAAAGCACAGGTGGTAAACTCAAGGCCCACAGGCCACCTCGGGCCCTCCACCTTGTTTTATCCGGCCCAGCGGCAGTTTCTACCCAGCGGCAGTGCCAAACTCTCGCTTAACTATTAAAGAGTAGTTACATTTATACAGTCCTAAAATTACATTCGGCCCTTTGAAGGTGAGGCTGATATGGTCCCTGGTGAAAATAAGTTTGACATCCCTGGTAAAGGGTCTTAGATAAATTCTGACTTTTAATAAAATTGAAAAATGAAATTTTCCATACACTAGTTAATTGCATTTGCGTAATCTGCAATTAAAAGAAATGGAAGTTCTACATTCTGCTTCACTACGCATGAAGACAATACAATTCTGATATCAGTAGTGAGAAAGATCTTCCCCTATTTCAGAATACAAATGAAAGTTAAGAATTTTTTCTCTTTAATATGTGCCTTCCACCAAAAAGACCCCCTTTCTAATCCATTTTCAGATGCAGCATATCTAAACCACAGCAACTATAACTCTGAACACCTAATAATCCAAAACGTCTCTTTGCCCATGTTGACACTGTGCCCATGCACTTCAATTCTGTGTAAAGGTACATTTTTTCAGGCAATGGAAAATACATTGTTTCTGGCCTCAAATAAGCTATAAGAATGAACACCTTCGCCATAGCCAGGTGGTTCAGTTGGTTGGAGCATTGTCCCATGCAACAAAATTTGAAGGTTTAATTCCCAGTCAGGGCACACACCTAGGCTGCGGGTTCGATCTTGAGGCACATATGGAAGGCAACCAGTCAATATTTCTCCCTCAGATGGATGTATGTCTCTCTCTCCCTCCTTTCCTTGCTCTCTAAAATCAATATACATATCTTTGGGTGAGGATTTAAAAAAAGAATTAACACCTTATGTCTTGACTATATGATTGTTTAAACTTTTAATTTTAGTTGTCTAAATTTTTCTTAAGAATGATGTTTTTTTATGCATTATAATTAGCAGTAAAATTTCAAACTACTTGACTAAACAGAGCTCTGTGAAAATGTATAGGTTACAGTCATAGTTCTAAAAATATCTTTCTGAATCCATGATGCCCAGAATTACCAAAATTTATTTTATCTACAGTTGTCACACAACAACTCAATTCATCAATCACCGTTATTTTTGTATACATTTTAGAAAGTAATTTAATTTACTAGATATTCAGACTATTGTATGCAAAGTGTACATAATAATATGCATTTTTATATTTGTTCTGATGTTTACTTTTTAGTTATCTTTAAAGTCACCATAGTAAGTTATTATCTTTTTTTCTTTGGTCTTGTTATGCTTTTGCTCCCCAACATCTGAATTCCTTCTTATATATTTAGAGACTGAGATCTGGGGAAAGATAAGGCTCCTCCCCCAAAATCTGGATACTTATTTTACCTGAATAATAGAAGTTGGGCATGGGCAATTGACATAATCCTAACCAATCAAATGGTGCTTTCCCGGATAGGTGATCATACCTGAAAAAAAAAATCAAGAATGACTCAGACTTTATTGTGCCAGAAGCAATATCTATTTTTGCATGATGGTGCCCAGCCATTCACTGGTGCCATCCGTTGATCATGTCAGTGCCAAGCCAGTGTTCCAGTGGTATGACCTTGGTGGTGGTTTTGCCCACACAATTGACCTTGCCTCTAGCCTATTTTTAAGTCTTTACATGAAATTATTTTTTTATATTTAAGTAAATCAGGACAAGTTTCTGCTGTTTGCAAGAAAAACACTGGCTGCAAAGATCAGTACCTCACAGATTCTCAGTAAACATTGTGTCTCCTCAATTCTACCAGAGTCTATCAGTTAGAGCCCACCTATTACATAAAGCCCTTTCCAACTACCACCTCTTAAAAATGTACACTTAGAACTAATGACTGCCTATAGTATTCAATTGTAAAACATTGTTCAATCCATGTAGAGAAGCCTTTATGGCAAATTCAATATTAACCAAGACCTTGAAGGACTGGCAGGATTTCGATAATATAGATATATCCATGATTAGAGACAAATAGAATAAGATTATGTATTACTCAGGGTTTTTCAGAAAACTTATTATATATACATATAATTTTATGTATTAGAGAGAAAGGGAGTTATTACAAGGCATTTGCTCACACAGTTATGGAGGCTAACTTCCAAGATTGCAGTCAGCACGCTGGAGCCCCGAGAAAGCCAAAGTGTCGTTCAAGGCTGGGAACCAGGAAAGCTGATGGAGAAAGTCCAAGTCTGAAAGCCAGAATACTCAAGACCCAAGAGTTTCAATTCAAGGGGAAGGTCAGAAAAAACCAGTGTTACCACTCAAATAAGCAGGAGGATTTCTTCCTTATTAACTGAAGAGTCAGCCTTTTAGTTCCAAAGGAAGCTTTAAATGGAGAGAATGAGGCACACCCACACTGGAGAAGATGATCTGCTTTACTTACTCTATTGATCGAAGCGTTAATCTCATCCAAAAATGCCCTCCCTCGCAGACACACCCAGAATAGTGTTGACCAAATAGCTGGGCACCCATGGCACAGTCAAGCTGATATATAAAACTAACCATCAAAACCCAAATATGTTTAAAGTGTAGGATGTGTTCTAGAACGTACAGCACACAGTATGTCTGAGAAGCAAGGCAGGTAATAGGGAGCAGAGAAGCCCTTGCCCAGGCTGAGAGATGGGTACTGGGAGTTAGTGTGAGTAAAGGAGTTGCTTTTTTTGTTTTTTTTTTTCAATTTTTTATTTGTTCTTAAAATAGCTAGAGCAAAACAAAAAGATGAAGGATGAGTAAAATAGAATCTTATAAAAGAATATCAAAAGCTAAATTTGCATCTCATTGATGTCATTTGTATGGCATGAGAGTCGGAGAAAAGAATAAGAGAAGTCATAAACAAGCAAAACTGAAATAAAGTTGGAACTAAGATAATGGGTACATAGTGATATATTTTATTCTCTGCATATATTTTTATCATATTTTAGATTTACATGGACTAACATAGTTTATTCACAATTCCTCCATAACACAATAAACATGGTTCAAAAATGCAATAAAAAAAAAGGCAAAACTGCATTAGTGTGAGGCTGATGTAATCACTGCAGTGAGCTTGAATATATTGCTAAGTGAGGAATCCTGGGACTGAAGTAGTGACTGTCTCCTGCTTTGAAAAAGGGGTTCCAGGCTTTATTTCACCCAGGCCTTGCTATTTCCTCTAAATCTCATTTTCCCCTAACTTTCCTCTTCCTAGAAGACAAGAACTTCAACCTGCCTACATTTGAGAACAGAGGAAGAAAGCCAGCTACTAATTGGATCATGTCAAAATTTGCATCATTCCTGAGTGTGTAATGACAGAACTTTCCTAAATAAATAACACACACACATGTGCATCTATTTAAAAACAAGACAAGTACTATTTTTCTCTCACATACTCAAAGTTGTTAAGCCTTAAACTGAATTCACATATCACTTTCCATTCTCTTTTTAGAAATGGAAGGATACCAAAACAAATGAGGCTTTTCTTAAATCAGTCATTTGAAAGTTGTCATGAACCAATCACTTCTGAAGAAAATGTTTTAGCAATTACTTTAGTCAGTATGCATAGCCATGGACAGAGGCTTTATTTTATTCAAACTAAATCATAGTCAGTATTACATATTATCAACATTCAGGAAATATTCACTGAATTATTTAAATGTAGGTGCAAGGTTTCTGTTGAATAAAAGCTGCGATATTTTCAGGCACCTGTTATAGCGTAATTGCAATGACTATGAATGTACATGCAATCCATGTGGAATGTAATAGTTTAATCAATTGCAGTTACAATCAGAGAGTTCCCTCTTTGACAAGAAGTAGAATACATGATTATGTACTCTAGACTCTACAGCAAGACCGAATGCCAATATTATCCTCTTGGCCTCAAGTCCCTTATCTATAAAATATGGATAATAATAGTACCTGCCTTCATGGAGGTCACAAGTATTAGAGTGTACAGATATATACATACACAGGTATAGATATAAATATACTCATGTATGAATACATATATAGTGTGTATATATTCAATGTTTATAATCATTCTTCATGTATTCTCTCTTCCATATATACAGGACTCAGTAGATTATATGTAGATAGATAAATGTATAGATAGATAGATGCATAGATATATAGATAGATAGATAAATAGATAGGGAATATTTTTTATGAAAAAAATACCATAACTTCCTTCCCAAAGAATTTTTAGGGAACTGAAAAAGAGTACTTTAAAAATTGTTTTCTGATATCTTTTATCTTCACAATAAAGTTCTGTTTTGTTTTTTTTACTAGAAACAAATTGGGCTATCCTGGGCTTGGATCTTAAATAATTTGAATAGTTTATATGCTTAACTCTAAATTATTTAGGGCACTCATATCCAAAGTAGGATGCACACATAGATTTCATAAAAACACAGAACACCACTACTGTCTCAGGCCAGATCATTTTCATTCTCTCCCTCCTCCTCCCTGCCAGACACAGTGACTGTCTTTGAATGTTCCATCCCTTTTCCCACCCCAGCTTCCTGTCCATGCTGGTTTCACTACGTCAACCATCTCTACTGCATCTCCATGCTACCATTTGTGTTACCTCCTTTTCAAGAATCAACCTCATTGGTCTTATCAAATGTTTGCATCTTTAATAAAATCCTCCATATTCTGTTATAATGATCATCCTTTTAGTGTTACTTATCACTAGTCTGAAAGTTTCTTACAGGTGGAGTCTGCACACTATTTATGCTTGTAACCCCAATATTTAGTTTAGTAGGTTCTCAGCACTTATTAACTGAATGAGTTAGAGTTGAAAAGAAACAGTCATGCTCTTTAAACACCACAGTGTATCCTCCATCCATGCATTCACTCACTCAACAAATACTTGAAAAGGTATATGTATCAGACACTATTCTAAAATTATTGGCCTAACAATAATTTTTTTTAAATGAGCTCAAATGGAAAGAGACAATAAACACCTGACTAAGTAAAATATAATTTGCTAGATGGTAATTTGGTAGCATGAAAAAATAAAGCATGGAAAAGGGATGCAAAGTTTAAAGATAGTATGATGAGAGAGGGCCTCACAAGAGAGTTATTTTTGAGTAGAAAATTGAAGGAAATTATCAAGGAGTCTATCTAAGGAAAAAGTTCTAGGTATTTGGAACAAGTGCAAAGGTCGTTAAGGCAAGAGTGATACTAGTTATTTTGAGCGTCAGCCCAGAAGCTGATGAACTGGAACAGACCAAGCAAGAAGGAAAATTATAGGAGATGACCTCAGAGGTAGTGTACAGAAATTTAAGTTTGATTCTGAATGACATGAGAAGCCCTGAAAAGCTTTGAGCAGCAAAGTAATAGATGCTGACTTTTTACCAGGGTTACTCTGTCTTCTGAATTGAGAAGAGATCAAAGGAGAAAAGCCAAGGAGTAAAGCAGGCAAGAATTAAGCGGTTGTAAATAGCCAAAGAAAAGAAGGTGATGGCTGAGATAAGAATAATAACTATGATAGAACCAGATTCTGTAGATATTCTGACTTGTTTCTAAACTGGATCTGAGAGTACAAGGAGTGAAAGATGGATTCGAACTTTTTTACCTGAGCAACTGGACAAATGTTGTTGATCTTTACTGAGCTGAAGAAAGCCCCAGGACACTCAGTTTTAGGGGAAGTTTGATTTAGGACATATTGAGATTGAATGCCTAAAAATAGTTAGCAGTCTTGGCTGGCAATATACTTTTGGGAGTCATTGACATATTAAAATAAAACATGGGATCAAAACTTACAAAATAAATTTGAATATAAAAGAGAAGAAGTCTAAGGACTGAGTCTTCTGATCAAACCAACAATAAGAGATTTGGTAGATGAGGAGAAATCAGCAAATGTGACTGGGGAAATAAGAAGTAACCAGGAAAGTGTGGATCCCTAAAGCAAAGGGGAGGGGATCAATTATGTCAAAAGATGCTGTTGCATTCAGTACAAGGAGGTCTCAGAACTGGTGTAAGCCGGTGGGCAGTCATTGAAGACATAGACAAGAACAGTGATTATGTAGAGGGCAAGAAAGAAAAATACAAAGAAGATTCCAAAGAAAATGGGAGAAGAGGAATTAGAGACGTGAGTCACTACTACTTCTGAGAAGTTTTGCTGCAAGTGGAGAAATGAATAAAATTGTAGTCAAAATGATAGACAATGAGAAAATTTTGTTTTTGTTTGTTTTCTTTTGCTTTAATAAAGGAGAAAAGAGCATGTATATACAATGAGAAAGATGAAGTATCGGAAGAAAAACACTGATGCATCAGAGAGAAGAAAGAACTGCTGTTGCAATGCCCCTTAAGGAGGCGAATAGGATGGAATTGATTCACAGATGGAGGGGTTGCCCTGTCTAGAAGTGCAGACGGTACATTCATTGCAAAAGAAGAAAGAGCAAATACATCCAGATGTAGTCAAGGGGTAGATGTAATAGAATGAGCTTGTGTATGATCTCTGATTGCATCTTATTTCTCAGTGAAATGTAAATAAGCTCATCAACTGAGAGTGAGGATGATGAAAGAGGCATTAAAATTTCAGAAGAGAAGAGAAATTGTAAAATAGCTAATTAGGAGAGTTGAGGAGTGAGATAGACAAAGACGGCATAACAGTTAGACAGCATGAAGGGTTTACCAAAGATTAGTGATCTTAAACATAAAGTGAGGGCAGTTGGCATGGATGATGTGTGTTTCCTCCAGCTATGGTCGCCTGCATAGATGAAGGTGTAGAGTAATAGACGGAGAGCTGAACTTAACAGCAGGGAAGTGATGACAATTAAGCAAAAGAGGTACAAAGGAGTTGTGTGTGTGGCAAGTGAGTTCATACTTAGCCCCAAAAAGTCAACACGCTGCCTGGAGCCTGAATCGACTGTTGAAAAACACAGAATTAAAAATTGCATTCAGTTTTTACATCTTCATTTAAAATATACTCTCCGTAAGATATGATTCATTTTACCCATCCTAGTGCAAAGTGATTTCTTTGCACACGTCTTTTTATTCAGAAATCAGTGCTATTGAAAGAAAACGATGCTTTATTGTTATATAAGAACAGAAATGTGTAATGGAAAACAATAATTGTGAAAATAACCAATTTTTGAAGGGAGATAAGGAAACTAAACCTCAGTGAGAGGTACAGTGCATAAAATAGATGCGAAACAGATTCTTGATATTATATAAGAATATAAGGATTGACACTTAGTGCTTATTTAAAATCGAAAAAAGATATCTGCAAGTAAAGATATTATGAAAGATTAAAATGCAATTGCCTTGCTATAATCAGTAATCTGCTATAATTAATATCTACTTAAATTCACAGGAGAATCCATATTTTAAATATTGTCATTTTTCAGGGGAATAGGTCATTTCAAAATGGTATACAAATGAACCTATGGCATCCAGAAAAATTGTTCTATAAAATAAAAATATTCTTTTT
The DNA here is from genome assembly GCA_004026765.1 of Micronycteris hirsuta. Taxonomy (NCBI): domain Eukaryota; kingdom Metazoa; phylum Chordata; class Mammalia; order Chiroptera; family Phyllostomidae; genus Micronycteris; species Micronycteris hirsuta. The sequence goes on from PVJI01019027.1 coordinate 21,713, forward strand.
TCATCACTATCATCAAAATGTGTTAGTTAATACCATCTGTTTGTTCAGACCAACATAAAAATTTACAGAATACCATGAACTAATAATCAAGTCTACATGTAGATTATAAGCCTGGTCACAGCAATGAAAGAAGAAGGAAAGCCAGCTCAGTATGTAAATATTTCTATAGCATTAAATAATAATTAGTTTGTACAGTTGATACTTGTTCCTATGACATTCTATAACAATACTTACTTAGTAGGATCTTGTGGCAAATCATATTCACCCTCAGATTTGTGCATATTCCCCATTCACCACCATTCCCACCTCACTAGAACAAATATACATACACCCCACCTAATCATGTGTTTCCTGTGTAAACCATAGAAGTGTATCTTATATATATATACACACACACACACACACTCACCCAGGACATGCTTATTGCTTTGATAGAGAGGGAAAGGAAGGGGAAGAGAGAGAGAAACATCAAACGGGGTTGCCTCTTGCATGTGCCCCAACTTGGGTCTGAACCTGTAACCTAGGCATGTGCCCTAACCAGGAATTGAACCCACAACATTTTGATTTATGGGATGACACTGCACCCAACTGAACCACACAAACCAGGGCCATCGAAGTATATCTTTTACATTTTTATAACTTCAATAGAGCTAGTACAGTCCCTTACCCAAAAAGGGCAGCAGGCTATTTCTAATCAACTGAAGCACAAGAGCAGTACACAGAGAACCAAATTCAGATTTAATAGCTTTATTTTCTAGTTTACAAATTTAGGTAGAAGGTTGTTGGGAGCTGAATTGTGTTCTCCCAAAATTCACATATTGATGTCCTAACCCCCACTATCTCAGAACATAACCATATTTGGAAACAAAGTCTTTAAGAGGTGATATAGTTGAATGAGGTTTCAGGGCCCTACTTCAACAAGTCTGATGCCTTTATCAGAAGAGAAAATCAAGACACTGACCAGTACAGAGAGAAGGTCATGTGAAGACATAGGGAGCAGATGAGGATTGATATGCCAAAGAAAGAGGCCTCAGACAAAACCAACCCCGCTGACACCTTGACCTTGGACTTCCAGCCTCCAGAATTGTGAGAAATATATTTTTATCCCTTAAGCCACGAGGTCTGTGGTATTTTGGTGTGATGACCCTAGCAAACTAATACAGTGGTTAATGTAAATTGCATTATATACAACTAGTAAACAGCTAAAGATTTCAAAATCAGGGATGGTTTATACTGCTCTTATCTTCCTCACCTTGTCTCCAAACAGCTTCCATTACAGTTAGGTGCTCCCAAACAGTCGCCAGTAAGGATCACACGGTGACATCCACTCTACAACTTCCCTCACCCTGGGGGCACGGGAAACACAGTGCTTTCTTTCCTTGGAATGCACAATTGCTCTTTCGAATTATCAGAGAGCAATTTTAAACACTTTAATTGATATATACTTTGCATACCATAAAATTTATCTTTTGTGAGTTTGCAGATCAACATTTTTACTGAATTTATACAATTGTGCAACTACCTCCATAATCCAGTTTTAGGAATTTTCTAGCATTCTAGAGAGTTTCCCTGAGCTTATTTATACCCAACACTATCTCCCATCTACATCTTTACTCAGAGACTCCTGATTTCTGTTTTAGTAGATCCACCTTTTCTGGAAATTTCATAGAAACAAAATCATACAACCTATACAGGCTTTTGTGTCTGTCTTTTTTTAACATAATGTTTTATGAAGTTTGTTGCAAAGAGTAGTTGATTTTTTTATCGTTAAATAGTAGTTCTTCATATAAGAGCTTCACAAATTTCTATCCATTCACTAATTCAGGCTGCCGTAATATTTGCATAAAGGTCTATGGTTGTCCAAGTATTTTCATTTCCCGCGGGTGAAATACATAGGAGTGAAATTGCTGAGGATAAGTATATTTTTTAACTATTTAAGAAACTGCCAAATTGTTCTCCAAAGAGGCTGTACTATTGTATTCTCCCAGTAGCAATATTTGAGGGTTCCAGTCTCTCCATGACTTCAGTGACCTGTGATTGCCTCTCATTTTGATTGCAGTCACTCTAAAAGGTGAGAAGTGATTTCCCGTGCTGCTTTTAATATGCATTACTATAGTAACTAATATGGTGAGCATTGTTTTCTGTGCTTATTAGCCATTTATACATCTTCTTTAGTAGCATGTCTATTCAAATATTTAGTATACTTTTAATTGTTTTTTTTGTCTTCACAATATTGAGTTTTGAGAGTATATTACATATTCTAGATACTAGTCCCTTAACAGATACATGATCTACAAATATTTTACCTTGGTCTGTGGCTTGTCTTTTCATTTTCCTGTTAGTATTCTTGAAAAAGCACAATTTTAATGGAGTCCAATTTATTATATTATCTTTTAAGGATTATATTTTGGGTGCTTATCTAATTAATTATTGTTTAAGCCAAGTCCATAAAGATATTTTGTTGATACTCTACAAGTTTTCATTGTTGTGGATTTTAAATTTAAGTCAATGATCAATTTATATAAAATATATATTTGTGTAAGTATCTAAATTCAGTGTGTGTGTGTGTGTGTGTGTGTGTGTGTGTGAGTGAATATTCCATTGCCTTATCATCATTTGTTGAAAGTCTATTAATCTTCCCACTGAATTCAAATGACATTTTTTGTGAAAATAAATTGACCACAAATGCATGGGTTTATTTTAAAATTTTCTATTTTATTTGGTTCATTTTTATGTCTATAGATAGTAGATGGAAAATAATGCTTTTCTATAATCTATAATATTCCCAAAGAGACTTGCACAATTTTTAAAAAGTAATTACATAAATAATAGTTGTTATTATGTCTCTAATTGATGGACATTATCATTATTCTATAGTGATACTAAAGCAAGTTCTAAATCTTGATCTGTCCTCTTAAAATAGTGATCTATCCTGTTTTTGCATACTTGCATAGTAGTACATTGAAATTATAAAATGTATTAGTTACAGAAAATTATCCATGGTATTTTGATAATTTTCTATAATTCCAACACAGTTTTACATTTTAAGAATAAAATTAGTATTTTAACAGTTAACAATTGTCTTTGAAATAGTCCTTAAGCAAGAAAGAGGGATAAACTGTACATATTTGGATTCTGCTTCAGATATGTAACTAAATTGTATCTCACAGAGAAGTTATGATATTGTCACAAAGAAAAAGAGACCCAGAGGGTTTTTATTTGTTCCCATTCTTCTTTTCTCAAGTGAAATAAATACAGGCACAACTTGTCACTTTACTCTAAAATTTTTCTGAAATGGGACATATAAGCTACTCTTTGGAAATGCACAAAGAAAAATGAAAGTAAAAGCAGAGGAATTTTCTAAATGTTCCTGCAGGATCTGTGCTGGTAAAGAAACAATTTTCATAACATGTGTGAAGTTTGTATTTCCCTCAGGGATATTCTGTGTATGAGACAAAGTAAAAAAAAAAAAAAATTGTGTCACTGAAAAACAGCAAAATAAAAACTGTTTGGAAATGCCCAGGAGAAATAGCAAGAGCTTTAAATTCTACCAAAATTGAGGTTTGACTTTTGAGGGTTTTTCTAAGATTTTAAAATCACCACAAGACCAAAATAGCAGAGGGTGCACTGCTAGTATTTCAAAAGTGTTAAGAACACAAAGAAAGATAGGTTACCATTTTTTATAGATCTGAACAGGAGACATAGTGTAATCAAAAAAACCCCACAATTTCTTTATGTCAAAATGAAAAAAAAAAGATAACATTTTATGGGCAAGTACATAAAGTAAAGGTCAAGTACATATATAATCAAAGGATTACGACAGGCACAGACAGGCCTGGCATTAAAATACCTGTATAATCACATATGTATGGCTAGTGACTGATCATTGTCAGTCTTAGCAATCATTAGAAATACCTTAGAAATCCAAGCAAGAGATATTTGAATGCCCAACTAAAAGAAATTTGTTGGAAGTTAAATTGTCCTATACACTTACACAATTATGTCAGAGATAATTATCTGGATCCTATTATAATAGGGGAACTTTTATAATATATATTAACTAACTAAATTAATAGATACAATAAATCACCACACTAAATTAATTTACTTATAGATACTTGGAGATCAACTTTCCCTTTTAAGGTACTGATTTGTTAATTTGTTCAAAATCTAAAGAAAATGTTCCAAAACAAAACATCCTTCATCAACAATAAATTCCCTGCCCTGGCTGGCGTAGCTCAGTGGATCGAGCACGGGCTGCAAACCAAAGGGTCACAGGTTCGATTCCCAGTCAGGGCACATACCTGGGTTGCGAGCCAGGTCCCCAGTGGGGGCCACGTGAGAGGCAACCACACATTGATGTTTCCCTCTCTCTTTCTCCCTCCCTTCACCTCTCTAAAAATAAATAAATAAACTCTTGAAAAATGGTAAATTCCCTAAAAAAGCAAAAAATAAATAAATAAAGCAATAAATCCCCTTATCCATTAAAGCTAAATAAAATATCTTTCTCTTTATTGCTTCCTTAACAAGTCATCTACATCTTCTTTATAGCCTTTAACATTCTCTTAATGAATTATATATTTTGAACCTGTCTTATCTCTTCAACCACACCTTATGAGCTAATTTTAAGCAGAAACCCTGTATTTTTTATTATTTCTCTCTTATTAGCAGATATCTCAAAGAAAAGAAATGTTTAAAAAATACTTTAGTAACTAAAATGCCCTCTAATTTATTTGATCTGAATTTTTCATATATTGGTATGCTTATAGACATTTATGTTAAAATATTTATTTTTAATAAATAGAAACATATTATCCAGATTTATTATTTTATAGGGAAACCACTCCTATTATTACTTCCAGAATAGGTGGCAAAACAAAAAAAATATGTTATGAAATTTATATAAAGATTATTCTTCAAAATTCAAAGAAATTTATCTCAGCAGATTAAAGAAGCATAATTCAATTACAAGAAAATTAATATCATAAAAGTTATTTGGTCAATATATATCTTCTTTGTCTTTAATGGCTTTTAGTATTTCTAGGACAAATATTCAAGATTTATAATATATATTATATCTTATCATTTTAAATCATTTAAGATAAATAGTTTCTAAATATTAATGACATTTTGGCTTACAGATACAGAATAAGTAGTTTACTTTGAAGGATCATAGTCCAATTCTGAAGTTCCTATGTAATTAGACAAACATATCTGACCCATATTATTTCTCAAACCTGCAAACTGAATCATGTCATTTAATTTAATCATGTCATTTAATTACCTGCATGCTCCCCTTGCAGGTAATTTCTTTGGATATTTCTGAATTCTAGAAGGTATATAGGATAAATACAAAAACAAATTAAAACATTTATTCTTCAAGTCCCCATGACATTTTTATAAAATTATGTCAAAATGAAGACTCATCCATTGACACTTTAGTAGTATTGACTATTTCAAACCTTAATTGTTATATGTTTCTTGATAGTAATCATAGTAGCAAAATAAAACATATATAGATAAATTACACTTCCATGTGCCAGAGACACTGAAGTAGATGCTGTAACAGATGCTGCGGTGCCTCCCTCAGAGTCACCTGCTAACTAGCGGTGGTGAGTGTTAGCTCTTCTTTAGTCATCCGTGCCGCCCTCCTGGGAGACAGTGCCCTTGGCTGAAAAGGGCCCCTTCCCACAGGTTATTTTCCCTTCCTCCCTGCTCCCCAAAGAACCCATGGCAAAGACTGGCAGGGTATTGCAAAAGACTGGATCCCAATGATGCAAAGAAGGCACCCTGTGGGGTGATTTATGTGGACCAAGCCAAGTGAAGGCTTTGCCTGAGACCACATCCTTATTTGGCTCATGCCATTCTCTTGTTCCTTTATGGGAAAACCAGAAAACAACAACAAAAATCCTCTACTTAAATAAGTCTGCCTTAGTCTCTGCTTATAGGGAATCTAAATTAAGTTATCAGTAGTTCTAGGTACACATTCTCCATGAACTTTCTCCCCTCTCGAGCCTTATATTCGGCAGCCAGCCTCCCACATGTCTAACACCCTCAGCACCCACTTCTGCACATGCTCCCCTTGCAGGTAATTTCTTCTCAGACTTGAGCTTGTACTTACCTATCCGGACAGTGCTGAGACTTGACTGTCAGGTTGAAGAAAAGTGCTTATACGGTGAAAAGGGGCTGCTTCTGGTGAAAAGTAGAACTCAAGATAATTAGGGCCTTAAATTATCAGGGGTATCACAGGGAGAGAGAGGAGGCAGTAGGGTTGTTTGGCCTAGGACTTCTGTTCACAAAGACTCTGAAATCTTAACTTTTGATGTTATCTTCAAACAAAGTTTTAATAAGTGTTTATTACTTCTTTATAAAATGTACACATTGAAAGTGGTAATTTACGAAATCCAACGTTTAAATATACTGCATGTTATGATCTGAATGGTGTCCCCCATAAAAAAACAAGGTTGCAGCCCCTTACCCCAATGTGACTATTTGAACGTAAGGCATCTAAATAGGTAATTAAGGTTGAGGTAGGAAGGAGGGGGCCCTAATCCAGTACGGCAGGTGTTCTTATAAGAAAAAGAAGAGGCAGCAGAGCTCTGCATGCACAGAGAAAAATATGTGAGGAGACAGTGAAAAAGGCAGGCATCTCAGCAAGCCAAGGACAGTGACTTCCGGAGAAAGCAAACCGCTGACACACCTTGGTGTTGGACTTCCAGTGTCCATCACTGTGGGAAAATTAATTCACATTTCTTAAGCCACCCTGCCTGTAATATTTTGTTATGGCAGGCCTAGCAAACTAATACCCTGTGTAACATGCATTCTCTTCTGTTTGGTTTTTCTTTACTTTCTATTAGTAGCAAAGTTTCTTTCTATTAGTAGTTAGGGATTTTTCAGAATGGAAGTCACTCAGCCTCTGAAAAGCTCTATATTTACTTCATTGTCCCTAAATAGTCCCTACAGCATTTAGAAACCAAAAGATTAATAGAGTCATTTTTTAATTGACAAATGTATTAGTTTCCTTATGTTTAGTACCTTCATATTCCACTTCTATTACAAATTAGAACTCTGTGCAGTGTTGAAATGACTAAAATGAATTAGAAATGCTTTCTGACATCAAACGGAATTTTGCGTAATGCCACATTTCACAGCATATCCATAGAATAGAGAATTAACTCTTACGGAATGCTGAAGCACTAAAGATAAATGACAGAACTAGAGAGTTCATACCTAAATGTTTCCACTTATTATTTTTAAATTAAGAATAGGACACAATATCAATATATAAAAATTTAAATAATTGCAAGTAACCACATCTGAAATTAGCTGCTTTTATTTTTATATTTTATCTCCCAGACCTAGTATTGAATGATTGCTATTTTATATTCAGTTACTTTATATCATATCATAAAAGTTCTATTATTTCTGAATATTACATTTATCATATCATTGGCTTCATATTGTTTCTTGATGTCGATTTGCCATAATTTAATTTGCATTTTTTATTGCTACTGAAGTTAATGTGTGTTTACCATAAGTATGTGTTCTTTTGGGAAATGTACTTTGTCCATTTATCTCTTGGGAACTTTTATTTCTTATAAATGTCATTGAGTCTTTCAAATAACCTATGGTTAATTTATTTACTTAAACATTTTCTATAATATTGCCCAAGTGCTATTATTCTTTTAAATGGAATCCATAATCATTTTTGCAAATGTTGCTATTTTTAAATGTCAGTTAAATTTTTTAATATAATTTACACAAAATTTGAATATGTCAATCTTTTATGACTGAACTACAGTTTCAATATAAGACATTTATTATTCTTCTCTAGATTTCATAAATACATTAACCCAGAATTATTATATATACATTTTCTATTTATTTCTATGATCATCTTTGCTATAAATTAGGATCAAATGTATTTTTAAATTGTTTTCAATTCAAAACCTAAAGGAAAATGAATAGGACTGAAAATATAAATTATGATAGATATATACAAAACATATAATACAGCCATTAAAAAGAATAGATAGATCTAATTATGTTGCTATAAAAAGATTTTCATGATATTAAATGACAAAGCAAAACATATTAGTATAAATAACATAATTCCATTTGCTTAAAAACATTTATGTTGGCATATAAATTTTCTAAATTGTACACAAGAAATGATTGACATTATTTATCTGTAGAAAGTGTAACCAGAAAGAGAGATCATTAGCATACCTTAACTTTTCATTTTACAACCTTCTTGGTTAAAAAACAGGATCTATGATTTGAATTTTATTAAATCAATACAAGGAACTAAGGATAACAGAGATCTTTAGTATAAATAGTAGTCCATTTTAAGATTGGTGAGTTCAGTTCTTCATTTTTCTACTCTCTTTAATGCCTATGTATGGCTTTGTAATCTTCTTTATTTGATTCGTCGCCACAAGTTTTTTATTTGATAGTGAGGAATATAAAATAAAATCTGATTCATATAATACCCCAAAATAAAAGGATTTGGAGCATCCAACTCTTTGAACTTGAATGATTCTCAAAGTGCTACAAGTTAAGTATGAGAGTCTCACATATGCTCAGGAAAAAAAACAAACAAACTCCTTTTATGTCCTTTAATTTCTGTGGGGCTTGTTTTTTTTTGGGGGGGCGGTGTTTGAGTCTGGGCTGAGCCTTTCCCGAGAACACCAAAGTCCATTCAAAGGGTTTACACAGTCATCTTCCAAAATTGTCATTACTATAGTAACAAGAGTAGTATTAGGTATCATATCATAGTGGGGGAAACGGATTTTTCCCCATTACTATACCAGCTGTCACTTGAGATTAGAAGTAACGCCATTCGTGCAAATTTCACAAAGCTGCTTGCAGAAAAACATACATGCATTTTTGGTTTTAGTTCACTTCTGACATCTCGTCAGCAATTGGTCACACCAGACCACCTGTGTCTCCAACCCCGCGAGCACGGTTTCGGGGCAACGGGTCAAGCTCAGCCCACACCAGTGCAAAAGGACAGTCAGTGACATCGTTCTCATCTGTAATTTACCTTTTGGGGAAGTTTTTTCACATAGAAATTCTGTTTATTGTTGGAGTAAGTAAAGGCTTCCCTTGGGTAGTTTTTCCCAGATCAATACAATTGTGAATACAGTGTCTTTAAGTCTCACGTGTAGGGAGGCAGCTTTATGTTTGAGACGACAGACTTCCCAGCTGAGGGTGTGTGTGTGTGTGTGTGTGTGTGTGTGTGTGACTAGTCAAGATGGAGTCCACGTACCAGAATGCGTCCACTCAACATCAGGTTCTGCAAGAAAAATATGCGTCTTCCCAAAATTCGGCATCAGGATACACCTTTGGCACTGAAGCCGTCTTTGTGGTTAGTCAGGTGACACCTTCTACTTCTTGCTGAAGTAAACACAGCGTGGCCTTTATTCTGTTACACTTATAAAGGTTTTAAACACTTATTTCTATGTAATTAGCATTTGTATTGAAAGTAAGTATGACCTTTTTCTTAATTTATCTTCTGGCCCAGTTTTATTGGTCTATAGAAATAAATATTCTTGGTTTTTGATAGCTTTTAAAATCTGGTTAATCATGGCTCTTGTTAGTAGTATCAGTTTCTTACCAGTCCCTTCCGTTTTCAAGCATAGCACATAAGAACAAAAACATCACAACACATCAGAGTTCACAGACTCCTCTTGACCAACATCACCAGCCCACCAGCCCTAAGGGTATTTTCCTCTTGCCCATTCTCCTGAGGCTCTCATGCTTATGAGGTTTATGAGTGAAATTAAGAACTGAAAGAAGAAAGTCAACTGGTTCTTTATAATTAAAATTTAATGCAGAGTCACTTTTTGTTTTCCAGGGTGGGGTAAATAAAGAGCAACATACAATGAAACACAAAGAAAAGAGTTTAAAGAAACAAAGTTTCTGGACAAGCCACAATGATCAATACACTTTTAGGGCAAGTGAGTGCTAAAGACTTATAAGTAGTTTATGCTTCCTGTGATTTTTGAGAAACTTGAAGACAATTTAAATTCTTAGATCTTTATTTTACACAAAGATTAGCATAATAATATACCATCTTTTCTTTGCTCTTTAGAACTTAGATCTATATATTTCATAACAACACTGCATTCTGTTATTCAATATAATATATTTTATTGATTAAGAATTAATATACATTATATTGTTACTAATCTTTGCTATTATGAATAGTGAGTAAAATTATGCACACATAATTTGTATTTGT
>PVJI01019028.1:0-31977 GCA_004026765.1 Micronycteris hirsuta
TCCATTGGTTTGTTTTACATCAATGTGAGAGAGAAACATTGATCAGTTGCCTCCACACACACCCCAATTGGGAATCGTACCTGCAACCTAGGTATGTGCCTTAAGCAGGAATGGAACATGCAACCTTTTGGTGGACAGGGCAACACTCCAACCAACTGAGTCACTGGGCCAGGGCTGTTGTTTTCAACAAAGGACATAGGACAGATTCAAGTTTAAGGGCATATTCTGGGAGCAGTGACTGCAAATCAAAGCCTGTTATCATCTGTGTTCTGTGCTGGCCCTCTGCTCACCTCTCAAATTCATGGCACATATAGATTACAACCACTGCCAGTTGGCACCACCTTTATATTATATATTACTGTCATTAAGCCATATGACCTTCTGTTCTGCTAACTGCCTGTGGGGAAGGACAGGTAGTCACTGCAAGTCACTGCCCTTTTCTGACCCTCTTTATTCCCTGATTCACTGACTTGTCCCAAGAAGAAATGCCTTTCTCCTTTATGTCCACTCAAAATGATTCTTCAAGGCTCAACCTAGAAACCCTCAACTTCCTGAGTAATTCATTCCTTTTGCCGGGCTCCCTGTTGGCACTCTATCTCAGAGTCACAGATCATTCATTCAGAGAGCATTCATTCTCTTCAATAAACATTCAGTAAGCCCTTGCTATGTGCTAGAGATTCAGTGTAGAGGTCATAATTCTTGCCATTAAAAAACAAAAACAAGTCCTGGCAGTCGTGGCTGAGTGGCAGCCAACAAAGTAAAAGGTCACCTGTTCGATTCCTGGTCAGGGCACATGGCTGGATTGCAGCCCTGGTCCCAGGTAGGGGGCATACTAGAGGCAACCGATCCATGTTTCTCTCACACATCGATGTTCCCCTCCCTCTCTTTCTCTCTCTCTTCCTCTCTCTCTAAAAGTAAATAAATCAATAATTCTTTAAAAATGAACCTAAAATAAAAAACAAAAATAAACAGGGAAGGCAGACAAGAATAACAACAATTTGGTGGTCATAATAAGACTAGGGCATTATGGCATCACAGAGCAGGGATATAAGCCTACATAAGCCTAGAGTTCTGACTTTGAAATGATCTAGCCCATTCGAAATTGGAAAATAAGTCTTCATTTATCTATGATGTAAAGTCACAGAGAAGGAGTTACAAGAGAGGATATGCAGGCACTGGTAAGGGTGGGGGTGTCTGTGTACTATACTTTTGGAAACTTATTTTTATGCTGCTGGTAGTGTTAGGTGCTTTTAAAGTTTCTAATTTCTTCCCACCACAAGTAGCCTGTAAGCTCTCTGTGGGCAAGGCAGTCTTACGTTTCCTTCCTATTTCCCATGGCACGCAACTTAGTGATGATCCATGGTGAGTCTGCGACAAATGCTGACTTAGCCTACTCGTAATAGTGGCCAAAGGAGAGGTTTCACTCTGCCTACATGGCCTGAGATCCTTCTCTTACACACTTAGCTTTTATTCCGTGCACACCTTCAGGCCTGTAAAATAAGTTCTCCAAAAGTCAATCAGTAACAGAATAGTACCTTCTACAAATCTCCTAGAAGGCCCTTGGAAACAAAGGGCATTTCTGTACCTGGACATGGCTTCTACGATAATTTTTCATTAATTAGGCCTAATGGTGAATGAGTAACAGCAAACTACAGAATGTGGAGATAAAAGGCTCAGGGTATACAGTTAAATCATTGTAATGGAAGAAACTCAGATCTATTCATTTTACCCAGTTACCTAATTGCTTCCTTCATAGGTGGCCATAAAAACAAACAAATAAGCAAACCAATGAAAACTGATCGATCGTCGTCCATCTCTCTAAAATAAAACTGACTTGGGACAACTGCATAGTCAAATTAAATAAAAAGCTGAATCCATATTTGAGGACAAAAACTCAAACTGTTTAGGTACTAGAAGAAGCATGCACTGTTTTTCGGGGTTTTCGGTTTCATTTTTATAACTTTTTGTTATAACTTTGGGGAAGAGCTTTTTATAATACAAAAGATTGATGACTTTGACCGTATGAAAACAAAATCTTCTACCCTGTAGAAAACATTATAAGTGGTATCAAAAGCAAATGAAAAACTGGAAACAACATTTATAGTTATATCAAAAACAAAGGAATAATCTTCCTAAATTTTAAAAAGCTCTTAGAAATTGAGATGAAAATACAAATGGCATTTAAATAGATTTAAACAACCTCACTCTTAATAAGAGAAATCAAATTCAAACCACAATGGAAAATCATTTCTCTTATGTTAAGTTTGTCAGAACACGAAAGTGTGACCTTAAATTTGTTGGTAAGGCATTGGGGAACCCGACATGTCAATCACTGCCGGTGGATGTGAAAACAGTACAATTGCTCTGAAAATACATCTACTATCTGACTCAACACTCCAGATTCTGGGCGTTTATTCCGTGGAGGATTAGTTCGATTAGAAAGGGCACAGCCACACAATGTAGCTGTGAAAAAGAACAAGAAAGACTTACTTATTGACATGAAATGATTTCCAGGATATATTGCTAGGTGGAGGAAAACAAAACAAGGTGCAGAACAATGCATACAGTATGCTTCCTTTTGTACGTGAGATATTTATTTGCATTCATTTGCACAAAGAACAATTGGAAGGATGGACCAGAAACCAATGAAAATAGTTAACCTATATAGGGCTAAGGGCACAGAGACAGGAGGGAAACTTCTGTGACCCAAACATTAATATCAAGTTTTATATTACAGCTGAGAAGAATTCTGAGGACCCATTCACATAGCAGAGATTGCTGAATATTGATTCATGAAGTCACTAGAGCATTTGTTCCCAGTCATGGAATCTCAGGCCTGGAGGATCTGGAAGATGGCTATCTTGACATAGGCTGGAAGATATTTGCTGAAGATCACTAAGTAAATCATGGCCAAGAAGATACATGCTTATTTCAAGGTAGGTATTTGAGCCCTCTGCACATCTCAAAAGATTTCATGGGCACTGTGGAGCAATAAACAATGTCGGCATAGCTTTGGTTCGATCCTTTAGCCTTTCCTTCCACAGAAACCTAATCAAACTGAGGAAGATACTTTAATATTTCTGGGTGGGGGGACATCTCATGATGAAAAGGGTCAAAGGGACATGTTATAGGTAAGGATGGGCCAAAGAAACCCAAATAAAGGGGGAGGAAAGTTTTTTTAAAAAGTGAAAAAGATGAGAGTGGAAGAAAACACTCTTCATGATGCTTCTGGAGGTCCATAAACAGATAAGCAAGCTGATGGCAGGGGAGGACCTGGGAGCCAACCACTAACCTTCTCTGCCTGCACAAGGTGGAGGACCAGCTTGGCCAATATCAAGGGAAGCATGTGGCTGCCTTTTCTAACTAAATTCCTTACACAGTGAGTTAATTTATCCATTTACAATAAAATCTCTGGTCTAGTTAAAAATGAAATGTATCCCCACATGACCTAGCCCCACCCTATTTCTGGTTCTCATATAACTGAATCTGAAAATGATGCTAAGTGATAGTTTGGGATATTGCTGCTTATTGTGAAAATAAATAAGGAAGGAAAACACTGCTCGGCTTGTTTCAGGAAATTTAAATCTGTTCTTTCTCACTTCGACTAAATTTAACAACAGATAAAAAGAATACGGTTTTTCCCTTAATAAAATTGTATAATCCTGACTAATTTATGAGGAACTTTAGCTTCACCTTATTCTGGACCACAGTTTGCAAGGTCCCTGTGGGCCCCTCCCCTCTTCCTTAAACCTTAAATTCTAGGAATTGTTCTCTCTCTCAGCCCACTGAACATACTACTACTCATATTTATTTGCCACTCTGCAGGTTGGAAGCCTTATCACATCAGTAGTTTCTGATATACTTCACAAGATGAAGGCAAAGTGGGCACTGTATGGCAGTTCGAGCTGAGGCTCAGAAAGATTAGCATTATTTGTCCAGGGTCACAAAGTCTATTCACAGAGCCAGTGCTAGGACCCAGGTGTCCTAACTCCCCATTATGGGCATGCCAAACACATCCAGCCAAATGGCCATGGCTTTTGGTTTCTGGGTTCCAAAAAGTACATGGAAAGTAGCCGGTTGTGTGATTCACTGCAGGGTGCTTGACATTTTTCTTGGCAAAACTCCTGGTTGTTGGTTAGGAAGAAACCCTGCTTTTTCCCTGAGCTCATCTGTTTGGTTGTAATGTATATGTGTCTGTTTCTAGGTTTTGGGCTGGTTGAAGAAGGACAGTTGGAATGGAAGATTGTTAGAAATGATCTGTATTTTTATCCTTGAAATCTGAAAACAAAGGACTCTAAATAATTAGAATATATCCCGCTCCTCTTCCCCCAACACTTCAAGGACTCACACATGGCATTCTTGTGTTGCACCCTATAATTACTTCTAGAAAGACTTTTCCTGAATCCTGACCCCTTTCTCTTCCTCAGTTACCCCATTTCTCCAACAGAGCTCCTTCTTCTGACCCCATCGTTTTTATTCCTGAGATTGATTCTGGCAAGCGACATTTTCCAAATGCCACTATGTAATTTTTAGCCAAATACGATACCCTAAGATCCCCAAGGAAACCCAAACACCTGTGGACTATGTTCTTTTCTACATATTTTACCTAATTGCAATTTGCCTACTTCAGTAGAGCCTAAATTTTAACAACAGATAAAAAAAGAATATGGCATTTCCATAGTGTGAGCATTAACTGTCCCGAGGTTACTTTCAAATCTGTGAAGGATTTCCGCCTCCTCAGGGCACATGTTCTCTGAGAGAGACAGAACTGAAATACTAATAAGATACTTAATGTGGAGCAGCCTCAAACAACCTGGGCTCTGCATTAGCACTTCAGATAGTCAGGGTCTCCCAAGCGCCCTGACACAGCACAGGCACCAGGAGCAGGATCAGCAGCCAAGGGTGAGAGGGCCCAACCAGGAGCATGGATTTCCCTTTCAAAGCCCCTCAGAGGAAGTGCATCCTAACTATCCAAGGAGGTTGCTGGGCCAGGCCTGGGGCGCCTGCTGGGTAGGCAACGGCATTTGCCTGTTATTGCAATTTGTCACAAATATTGAAAGCTTGTCCCTCCCTACAAACATTTCTGATGCCTAAAGGTTAATCTTCTCTTGATTTCTTTGGGGCTCTACCGACATTTTGGGTAGGGTAACACTGTTACTGGAGGCTGCCCTGTGCATTATAGGATGTTTAGCAGCATCCCTGGGCTGTGCACGTAGATGGCAGTTCTCATCACCTCTGAGCTGTGCCACCTCAAAATGTCTTCAGCCACTGCCGGATGTCGCCCAGGGCTAGCTGATGCAGTGTGAACACTGGAGGTATTACTTGGATTACGGGCGACCTCTACAGAAATGTCATCCTCCAAGAGGCTTGTGGGGCTGCCTGGGTGGCCAAGTTACACTTCGTTCTGCTGCCCCTGCATGAGGCTGAGGGACCTTCCCATTTTCACAAATGAAATGTCATCTAATTCATTGCACATTTATTTCATTTTTGATCCCTTGCCTAGCTTTCAGTTAGCCCTGGCAGCCACAGATTGCTAATTTGCACAGCATCAGGTATCATCTGCTCTCCACAGGTACTAAACAACCACCACAGACCTGTTTTTTACTTTGAAATTCTACTTTGCAAGATCCTATTTAAATGTTTCAGGCTCCAACACATCTGATTTTGAGTTGGGTAGCCCTGGGGGTGCTGAGAATTGGTGGGAGTAGGGAGGGAGAATATCCATAAAGAATCACAAACTCCGGGGGTGGGGCACTTTTTCCTCTAAAATGTCTCATTAGGGTCCTGAGACTTGGCCTCCCTCTCTCAGTATCCTGGAGTTCAATGTAATCCTAGAGAAATGGCCTTGTCATGGCACATGGCTCCTTCAACAGGAGGGTTAACTGATTCTGTCCATCCTGACATTTGCTTTCTTAAGGCCCTTACAATATGCAGCTTACGTAATTAAATGCAGGTCACATCACAGCCTCCCTTTTCAAGCCTGTCTGAAGGCACAGTGGGTTCTTTCTAATGGCTAGCTCCTGAACACGTGATTCTTAGCAGCTAGTTGGGTTTTTGTTTCGTTTTGTTATTGTGTACGACACTTCTCCCCACTAAAAACGCCAAACCTCAGCATAGCGGAAATCCAGTCTGAACAGCTGAAAGGACTGTGGGTTTTCTGACGGTGGATACATAGTGACAGAGAGAAACTTGAGACCCAGGTTCCGTTAAGGGTCTTGGAGCAGCATCCTCATCATGGTCAGTACTTTCTAGTTGTCAACCAGCAAAGTTTAATCCTGGGAGACAAATCCCTTGTGTCACATTGCATGTGTCTACTCTCCTCGAGTTTGGATGAGCTTGTCAAAAATGAGGCAAATCTTTAAAATGATCTAATAAGAGAGAAGTTCCAGGAAGGACTAAAGATAACTCTTATCTGTAGTGTCCATTTTAAACAATAGATTTCTCTGGGGGAACTGGGAGTGATTATAATGAGTTTGGATTTAGTTTAACCCAATGCTGATTTTGCACATTACAGAGATTTGTCATCTTTAAGTCATGTGCCAGATGAATGCTCCGAAATAGATGCAACTTTGTGTGAATTCTCTATCATACAGCAAAATCTGATTGCTCTATTAATAGCCAAACTCCTTGGCCTTGGGAAGGCAGGGGGGCAGCGTTTTCAAAATTCAAAATTCATCTTCTCTGCATAATTAGTTGTGAACCTCTAAGTGTTCGAGTGGAGAAATGAGCCAGGAACTGGAGCAGTTATCCCTCAGCATCCCTTTTAATACTGTTCCTTAGTCATCATTTCTTTGTGTTTTTCTAATTACTGCAAAACCAATTGTTTTTTAAATCAATTGCCTTGGCTCTTTGTAATTTGTTGGATGTAATCACCTTTGAAAGAAGAGAACATACTTCTTTGCTCAGGAAATTGGGACTTGATTAGATGAGCATCATCAGGGGGCTGGTTTCAAAGCTCTGTTTGGCCTGACTGGTGCATTTTGAGGGCGAGTGGCTTAAGGAGGGAGTGGCTGCTGTTGAAAGTGAGCTCTGTAGTGCAGTGGTCTATAGACCTCAATGGGCTTTAATTTGAAGAAAATTTATGAAACTAAAAAGAATTAGGAATTCTTGCTCCTCACTTTGAGGAGCCAACAGTATGGCCGACCTGAGACAGTAGACTGCAACTGTTAGGTGTTAGGTTATGTCCTCTCTCAGATGGTGCTTCAAGTCTGCATGTCTGATGGAAGCACCCAGGGAGCAGGGCCATGTCCCTAACCTGCCCCCAACCCCGGTTACTCCACTGGCCTGGGCACAGAGTGAGGGATGAACAAACCAAAATAAACTAATTTAGGTATCAACTCTCTCCCTTGGTTTTATTCTTTTTGCCAATATTGTTTATCAACTAACCAGTTCAACTTGGAGATTTTCAAAGATCCAATGTCAGAAGAGCACAGGTTCTGAACCTTTGTTTCTTTCAGATGTGAAGGGGGTAATACATTTTCATCAGTAAGAGTGATTGTGACAATAATTACCAAATTTGGACAGAGACTATGAAAATAAAGCCAGGGAGCATGGGGCCATTTATGGGTAACAAAACAAGATTCTGATATGCCTTGAAGAGCTCCCATGAAAAATAATTGCTGAAGAGTAAGCTAAAAGTCCACTTTCTTGAGGAAAATTGGAAAAAAAGGATTTCATGCTTTCTCTAGCATTGTCCTCAGAAAAGGTAAAATGTCCTATCCAACCTCTCTCCGTAGGTACTTGCTCTGGGTCTCTCTCTCTGTGGACAAGGAAAGGCCTGAAAGAAGAGGGATGTGTGTACAAGGGGCAATTCAAGGCATAAACCGGTCCTGTGAATCAGTGTTGCATTCTTATCAACACTTATGATATTGTTTGACATTTACTAAACACCTCTGATGTGCCAGACCCTGTGCCAAGTGCAGAACATGAATGAGAAACAATCTTGGCACTAATGAGAGAGCTGAACATGCAAAGAAATAAGTATAATCTCAAGTGCCAAGTGACAGAATTAAATACAGTGTATTATAGGGGAAGACACAAGGAAGAGTAATTAGGTATAGCTGATGTAGGAACATCTGGGAAGACTTCCTGGAGGAGGTAAAATTAACTGAATCTTAAAAATGAAGTAGAAGTTACATGAAGGTTACAGAAGAAGGGTGTTGGTCTGAAAGCCATTCCAGGAAGGGGGACCACAAAAACAAAGGCACAGAAGGCCCTAATAGCATTATGTGTTCAGAACAGTGAAAGCATTTTGATGATGCATAAAGTCAAGACAGGAAATGAAAAAAGATGAAGTCAGAAAGGCTTTGAATTTCGCAAGAGGAGGATATTGGATTTTGTCTGTGGGTAATGGAGAGTCCCTAAAGAGTTTTTTTAATTGTTGTTCGAGTACAGTTGTCTCCATTTGTCTTCCACCACTCTCCCCGACCCCAACCACCCCACCTCCCACCCTCAATCCTACTCCCCCTTTGGCTTTGTACATGGGTCCTTTATCCATGTTCCTTGATGACCCTCCCCCTTCTTTTCCTCACTACCCCTGTCTCCCCTCTCTTCTGGTTACTGTCAATTTGTTCTTTATTTCAAAGCCTCTGGTTCTATTTTGCTTACTTATTTGTTTTGTTGATTAGGTTCCACTTACAGGTGAGAGCATATGGTATTTAGCGAAGGAAGGGATGGGATTTTGCATCGTGGCGGCAGCATGGGCAGGACTGGCAGTGGGCCGGCGGGAGCAAGGGAAAGAAGGAGGCCATGGGGCTGTGTGGACCAGATGAAGGCACCGCGGTAGAAGGACTAGAGAGGGGGCAGATTTCAGCAGCATCTGGGAGGGAAGCCAGCAGGACCCTGGCATACCCAAATGGGAAGAAAGAGTCAAGGAACACCCCTAGCTTCATAGCTTGTACAGTTGTCCCTCAGTATCTGCAGGGGATTGGTTCTAGGACCCCCCACAGATACCAAAATCCACAGATGCTTAAGTCTGGTATATAACATGGCAGAGAACAATGCAAACAGTCAGCCTTCTGGGTCCATTGATTCCCAATCAAAAATAATATCTTTGAGTCAGAGCTGGTTAAATCTCCAGATGCAAAACCTATGGATAAAGAGGGCTGGAGGGCTGGCTGTATTCCTAAAAGAATGATGAGACCACCAGTTAAAACAGAGAACTGAGAAGCAGAGATTTCTAGAGAGGAAAAGAGCCTTCATTTTGGATTTTTGCCTGAGAGGTACCTGGCAGGGCCAGTGATGGTGATGGGCAGCCTGGTAGATGAGCCCTGGTAGGGAAGAAGTCTTGGCTAAAGACTCTGTTTGTATCAACCAGGTCTAGCAGGGTCAGCTAGTGGTGAGACTCCTCTCCCTCCCTCCATTCAGAATTGGAGCTTCAGGGCTACAACTCTCCTGGGTCTGCCCCCACCCTGCACTCTGCCTCTAGTTCTCTCTCTCTCCCCGCTCCACCTCTGCCCCTTGCCCATGCTTTCTCTGAGGTCCTGTCTGCAGGAAAGGGGCAGGAATATTTGTTATGGCCAGCTTGGCAAATTACTGGGGGTAACTCTGTGGAGACAAAGCCACAAAACCACTCCTGTCTGCAACCTAACCCGCTGGGCCACCTACCCAGCTCCTAAATCCTACTCCAGCTGCTAACGCTGAGCTAACAGCCTGGACTTTTGGTACATATTTCAAAGTGAAGCTAAAGAAACCAACCTTGAAATAAAAGATGTATATTTAGTTTAGTGTTTTATGAGCCCAGAGTCAGGGTTTTGGGAAGCAGGTTTCTTTTGCCACATTCAGTGTGATTCAAAGAAGTGGTAGGCATGAGAAACCAGGAAATGAGGGGTCACAGGGCACTCTTTTAAAGGTAGGCCCCCTTCCCCCAGGCATGCTGTGAGGCAGGGTGAGTGGCTAATGACTGAGCAGCCAATGGGCAGGAGCAGTGGGGAGGGAACAGACTGATAACCGAGGTCCCTGAATGTGCATTTCCTAGAAACCCTGGAGGACAGATTGCCATTGTCAAGTGCCCTCCTCCAACTGAGGGAAATTTTCAGGGAACGAGGGAGAGAGTGCATGTTTGACAAAGAGCAACTATCTTGGGAAGCATCCAGTAAGGCTTTGAGATCTGGTTCCCTGGCGAATTCTATCCTGCAGGTTGGGACCTCTATTATGAAACCTTGTTAC
The DNA here is from genome assembly GCA_004026765.1 of Micronycteris hirsuta. Classification (NCBI taxonomy): domain Eukaryota; kingdom Metazoa; phylum Chordata; class Mammalia; order Chiroptera; family Phyllostomidae; genus Micronycteris; species Micronycteris hirsuta. The sequence goes on from PVJI01019028.1 coordinate 10,168, forward strand.
TTAAAGCGGGACTGGGGTGGGAGGTAACCACAGGTTCACAGGCACATGTGGTAAAAACAAGACAAAGCTGTGACTTGAAGGGAAGAATATCTCCCTGCACGCCCAAGGCACTCACTCCTCTTTGTGGTTTTACTCCCAATTGTTTCTATTTTCTTTGCAGATTAACTTTGCCAAGATCTAAAAAGTTAATGGTGCTGCATCCACCTTAAATGCTTCTTCCTAGGATTTGTTGGAAGCCAGCAGGTACCCACCACAATGCCAGCTGTCTGCACACAGTTTCTTTCCTTTTTGGAAGCAGCGTCATCAACCAGGGCTGATCAGCACTCAGCTGGGTCAGGTGCTTTGTGTGCAGATGACAGAGCTCTGACAGTAAGTCGACTTTGAAAGGCAGCTTCCAGGACTACTCTGCCTAGACCACAGTGTCTTCTCCCAAGAAGCACCAGTTGCACAGACTCTAAAGCAATAGAATGAAAGAATCCCACTCCTTTCAAATAGGGATTTGCTCAAATAGGATGAGCAAAGTGAGTAGGGAGAGGAAACAACTGAGGCTGAGGCTCACTTCATTTTGTAGAAGATGGAGGGGGGAAAAAGATAAAGGAGCAAGTTGAGCAAGTTCACTGTTCCCTGGGATATGCAGCCATCATTTAATATTTATTCCTATTGCTCTGCACAGCTCATCTGAACAGAGCAATGGTAAAAACGTGAACCTCGAAGTAAGTTCTCGTATTCTGGTCCTCCGTTGTTCAGAGTCAGACAGCTGTCTTAATCTTGCTTCCTTTCTCAAGATATTTTCAAATTGCCTTCAGATTATCCTTCTTTCCCTCTATCACCTCTTTCTATCCACTCCCCACTGGACTCTCACTGCCAGAGGGAGAAACAGGACCACCAAATATGAAAATTGTTACTGTTTCAGTAACAGTCACATTTGGAACCATGAATTCCTCTCTTACATCTTTCTTCACTTAGTTTCTAAGACACCAGCTGCCCTGTTCTCTTCCTTCCTCACTATTCCTGTTCGGTCTCCTTTGCTGGCTGCTCATTTTCTCCTTGACCTCTGCATTTGGGAGGATGATCTGTCCTCTTCATCCACACTCTCTCCCCTCCTCATCCCATCTGGACCCAGGACCTTAAATGCCATCTACATTGTTGACGCTCAAATTCAGATTTCCAGGCCACCTGCCATTTACTCATCACCTCCACTTGCCCAACAAGCACCTCAGACTCAGCGTGTCTGAAATTAACTGCCAATCTGCGTGCCCAAGCCCCATCCTCAGCCTTCTCTTCTTCAGTCAGCAGAATGCCATCCCTTCAAGGACCCAAACTATGGAGCCACTGTGGGCTCTGCTTTTTCTTTCATCCCACCTACGATCTATTAGTATTTTTGACTAGGTCTGGAATCAGACCATTCTCACTCCTTGTGTTGTGTAAGCCATATGTGACTATTAATATTTATATTCACATATTAAATTCACATGCTGCTCACTCCCTTCACTGTGACTGCCGGGTCCCAGCCATGAACATTTCTTGCCTGGTTGCTATGATAGCCTCTTAGCTGATCTTACATCTTCGGGCTTTAATAAAGGGCAGTCGGAGTGCTCGTTTTAAAACTTTGCTCTCAGAGTTGTCCAAAGGCTCCCACAGATGTCTCTCAGAGAAGAAGCAAAGTCCTCGGAATGGCGAGCAAGGCCTTACCAGCTCTGGCCCCTTTTACCTATGTGAGCTCATCTCCCAGACTGCCAGCTTGCTCTCCGCCACAGCCGCCCTGGCTCCCTGCTGCTCCTCCTCAAGGCTTCTGCTCCGGCTGCCCCCTCTGCCGAGAACGCGCTCCCCCAGGCAGCCTCCTGGCTTACTCCCACCGCTCCTTCAACTGTCTTCTCAAACATCACCCTCCTAGTGAGGCCTGTTCAGTCTGCTCCATTTAAGTTTTCACTTCTCCCTTCCCATCTCCACTCCCAGCAGTCCTGTGCTCCTGCCCCACACCCCGCTTCCCTCTTCTTGTCCACAGCACTGGTCTCCTTTCAACAAACTAGACACACTTTCTAGTTTATTGTATGTGGTTTTTTACTGTCTGGCAGGGATTTTTGTCCATTTACTCACTGCTGGAAAGCTTGCCTAGAGGAAGCTTTCAGTGATTATTTGTTCAATAAATGAATGGGGTTTTAGAGCTGGAAGGAGCCCTGGACATCATTCTTGGATGAAGCAGTGGAGGGTCAGGGAGGTGAGGTTATTCACTGTGGACAGGTTCAAGGGAGGAGCTGGGACCAGGAGCTGGTGAGGCCCTAGGCATCTTCACTGGGCAGGCCCTATGATGATGAACTCCCCTTCCCCTTCATCTGTCATGACCAGAGGGACACTGACAAACCACAGAGAGCTAATGGGGACAACAACTGAACTAAAATGCCAGACACGTTTGCCACTTTCTTGCTGGTAAGCCTTGGCGGCATTGAACCACTGGTCCTGCTTCTTGAGGACTGGCAGGAAGCAAGGAGCAGAATGGAGTCCCTGGTCAATGGCTATTCACACATGTTCCTCTTGTCCCCACATGTCACACATGCCAGGACTCTTGGAAAACTAGAAACACGACGAATGGTTGCTAGATTGCATTGTCCCCTAAACAACGTATTAGTCTTATATATATTTTTTTAAAGTCATGGTTTCATTGTTTAATTGCTAAATTAGTATTTGAGAAAAAAAGTGGATTGGTACAAAAAGAATAATTCTTCATTGCATCATTAAAATATTTCTGACAATTCAGAAAAGATTAGGAGAAAAGCAGACCCCAGGTCACATGTTGTGTTAGGGGTACATCTGTCCTCTTGCATCTGTAAGGAAATGCCATCTGAATACACATATTTTTGAATGCCTCGGGATGATGATTTTTCTACTGCCAATTCCAATTTAAATAGAAATAATGTGAGGGAGTTTCAGCCTCATAAACAGACCTGTTCATAATGGCATGGCTAACAGGTCCAGAGCTACACAGCATGATGTGAGCAAAGACCCTAGAAATTCTATCTAGGGCTCACTGGATGATTTAACTTGCCAAAGGATGTAATTAAGAACAAACTTATCTTTATAGTCATTCCTTCATTACTGAGATAGCGCAGTTGGAGCCTTTTTGGGAGATGCCAGATTTGGAAACATCCTCACAGACTGCACTGCAATGTCATGAAGATTATACCAGGAAACAAATTGATGTGCACAGACAACCTTCTGTACGTGGCAGAAAATTAGATCTCAGGAGCGACACGGAGCTAAGATGTAAAATCAAGGGAGGAGGTGGAGGCAGAGTTCTATGAAAGGCATATTCAATGGCTTCCCAGACAGAGGAGCCCAAATGTCCTGTGTGTTTGCTGTGCATTACCTGGGATGGCGCTCTTCATGGCTTTCACTAACTTGCCCCTTCCAGCTCCAAAACCATTATGTCCATAGTCGGGTCACTGTCACTATCACTGTCACCACCGGCAGAGTACGAACACATTCTGGGCATCTTGTCCTAAATGAGCGATATGAGACTGTTAAGGTTATTCACACAAACGCAACTGGGGCAGAAAACGCTGTGAGGACATGAAATGGCTCCTTTTTGGCTATTGCTGTGTGCACAGAATGCCGTTCCCACTGCCCCGCCCCCAAGTGCAACTCTGTTCTCCTGTCTGTCTGCAGAGCTGGCACAGTCTACTCATTACCACAGCTGCAGAAACAGGCCTGTGCTAATGAAGCCATTGACCACGCGGCCACTGTGCCAGGCGTAGGAAAGTCCCCATATTACCTGCTCTGCATTTTGTACACTTCTTTATGGGGTCTTATTTTTCTCAAGCGCCTGTTAAAGTTGCTGTTTCAAGCATAATGGCTTATTTATTTAACTGATCTCATCATTGGCTTTCAAGTATCTTCATATACAAAAAAATATCAACCTTGGGAACAAAAGAATAAATGTTTACCTAATTTATCATTTTTCCTCCAGCCTCTGAAAGGGTAGGAATCTTTAGTAAAGTACACGGTTGCTAACCTGACATAATCCTCGCACCTACTGACAGAGAGCAGACCCAGGGACTCAGTCTCCCCTTTGTTCACATGCACACAGCTGGACCCACCGGGGTGGTACTGGGGTTGTGATCATGCCATCTTCAGGAATTATGGAGGCAGTGGATATTCTATAAACAGTTTTTCCAAGCAGGATAGAGGATCTAGGACTGCACTCCCGTGTATAGAATCAGGGTGTTGGCAGACTGCCTTGTCAGAGCCTATTATTCTCCATGCATCCCAGACCATACAGTCACAGATGTATGGGATGGGTCTCTGAAGTCTCTTAGGGGAGTGTCATTTGGTTGGAAATGATAAAAAACACATTTCAGGATGAGAGCTCTTTTAGCTGTGGTTATAAATTCAAGCACTTATTCATTTCCTTTATTCTTTTATTCCTTTATTCCTTTATTCATTTCCTTCATTCATTTACTCATTCATCCACCCATTTAACAGATGCGTATTGAGTAGATACTCTGTGCCAAGCTATGTCTAGGTTCTGGGGGTACAGAGCTCGATACAGCAGATACCGGTAGTCTAGCAAGGGAGATGTCTGTTAAGGATGACAAGTCTATGGGCTACGGTTCCAAAGAAGCCCCATGTTTAAAGTTCCCGTGGGACTCCAGTAACATTTCTGGGTATGAGGAGATGCATTTTTTTCATCCCTCTATTCAACAAACACGAGTAGAACCAAGTACTGTGCTGGGTACTGGAAATACAAAGCTAACTGCTGCTGTAAATGGTCCCTCCCTGGCAGTCAGCGAGGCGGAGTTCTAAGCTCCAAGTTGTGGTGGCGAGTCTTACAGTACATGGCAGGGTTTGCAGAGGGCCACGCCGGTGGGGGATGATGAGGAAGGGGACCCCAGAGAAGTGCGTGTTCAGGGGATGTGGATGTTGGGTGAGGAGTGCCCTGCCATCACATGTCTAGGGGACATCACTGAGCAATTCTCTCTCTTTCTTGGAATTGCCAGAACCTCTTTGCCACTGTTACCATCTGTTGTTTCTAAACGGTTTCCCCATCCAACTCTGGATATCTTTTAGGGCTTTCTCCCTAATTTTGGGATGGGAGAGCCAAGGCAACAGAGCAGTAAGGGTCATGGAAGGGCTGCAAAGCTCTGGTACTTGGTCCTATGTCCTTCCTCCCACCCTCTCACTGATGGGTACCACCCAAGACACCAAAGTGGTCCGGCCCCAGGACAAGTTGAGAAATAGTGAACAGGCTGGATATGGCCTGCATAATTAGCTGAAACTGGTAGATAGGAGGAGGTAGAGAAGGGAATGCCAAGTACCCAGAGGGCTGATCAAGAAGTCCCTGAACCATGAGCTCCTCTCTAGGCCCAGTCACACAGGAAGGGCCTGTATGTGCCTTCTCAGGGTGGATGAGGAACCCACCGCACAAATGACAGAGGTTAAAGAAATGCAGGTCTCACTGTCCCTGGCAAGTCATTAGACCACTCCAGGCCTCAGTTTATTCATCTCTAAAAGGATTCTAATTATACCTGCTTTACCTGTCTCATGGCAACAAGGTAAAAGTTAAAGTCACTGAGGAGATAATGAAAAGGTATCATCCAATCATTCTAAATGGTTCTTTTATGGCTCAGGAGAGTAAATGCCTCTTCCACAGTGTCTAATCAGGGCAAGGCATCCACATCTGAAGAATCTGGGTGCAGATCCGTGAAAGCACTTTGAATTCTGCCCAAGAACCCATGGTGTTACTTAATAATTCAGGACTAAGAGTGGGCCTTGGGGCTAGGTTTTTAGTTACTAAACTAACAACAAATTTGACTTAAAATTAAATCTATCACAAAAGTGTTTAAGGAGTTCACTTTTCACAGTCAGAACCAACAGGTGGGGGCTGCCCTCCCATTGGCCTCCGCCTCACCTGGTTGTCCACAGTGGGGTCTTCAGCCCTCCAGTCTGGAAGCAGCTCCCTGGCCATGGTGTTTTCAGCATATTCGAATGATGAGCAAGGCTGAGGCCTTGCCACTGCTTCATTCTGCTTTTGGGAATTGATTTTGCCTAAATGAGGAAATGTAAATGAAATTACAGTCAACTTTCTTCAGTTCTATATAAATTCAGGGAAGGGAATGGGGAAGATATTCAGAAATAATAAAAAGATACAAATATGGTGAAAGCTGCATCTCCCAACATTCTGCACCCTGCAAGTCTGTGTTAACAGACAGGTCTGCATAATTCTGCACATCTATAGAGGATGTCCATCCACCTTGGAGACCAAAGGTTCAGTGGGCAAAGTGGGAAACACCGACGATTTCTCAAATAGTGTTATTCATCAAATAACTAACAGCTTTCCTTTTTGGAGTGCTTCTCAGAGCCTTCATTGTGCTAATGGGGACACTCATAACTTCCAAAGGGTGATTTAAATTCGCAGACTTTACCCAACACATTTGAGCAGGGAACTCTGATTTCCCTAGAATACCTGTGCAGATTATTTTAAGTGATAATGTTAGGAAACTTTGCTCAGAGGCCCTTAAAAATCCTGCAGGGCCATTCTTCTCAAACTTTGATTTGCGTATGTGGTCAGCTGAGCTTTTGTTAACTTGCAGATTCTGAGTCAGTAGGTTTGGGGTGGGGTCTGAGATTCAGCATTTCTGACAAGTTTCCAGATGATGCTGACGATGTTGACCCGTGCACCACATTTTCAGGAGCAAGGATGTAATTAACAGAGAACAATTAAAGAAAGTTCCTTCATTACCCATAATAGTAGATTAACCTGCAGAGTGTATTCCTTCTTATGCCAGAAAGGAGATGCTGTTATTATCCTCTAGCCTCGATGGCTATTAACAGGACATGCTGAGATAACCTGTCTACATCATTTTGCTTGTGAGCAGAAGCAAAGCACATAGTTGTATTTTCATCAACGCTGTGAGATTTGTTCAGTTACTTCCGTTTTTGATATGGGAATAAGAGAAAACCAATTCAAATGCATACATTAAGTAGGAAGTGACTGTTCTAAATCACTTTTCTTTTGTTCCAGCTGGTTCTCCATTCCTTATTTTTTAAAATGGTGCTCATTTTTGAAATGAGTAATACATGGCCACAGAAAATAGAGAAGCCTTGGAAATCTGGCCGTACCTCCGAACCACAGTGACAATATCGTTGGGTGGACAGGAAGTGTTGGATGGGCCATACGAAAGTATCTGGCACCATGGTGACCTCGCGCTTTGCCATATACTACTTTTTACAACTCTTCACGGCAATTTAATTAAGACACAAACTGGTGCTATGAATATTGCAGCAAGATCAGAACAATCTCCTTCCCATCCCCTTTTATAAAGCAATTCAAGGCTTGCGGTTTCTATTCAATTTGTTATAATGACAGTGTTTAATCATGGCGTCTACTCGGCAGCCCGCCGCTGAATTGAGGTCACACATGTGACTATTCAGGCATGAAGCACATAATCTATAACTAAGATTTTGCCCCTGAATCTCTGGAGGCTGTATCATTAATTAACAATGCATTTATTTCAAAAATAGTATGCATTCCAGCACTTCAGTACATAGCCTTGGCTTGAAATGAGCAGAAGTTTGTGATGAAACATTCATGGCAGTTAGTGTTTCAGTATGAAGGAAGAACTCAGCCAATCACATTTATTCAAAGATGTTTAATTAAAACTCTTCTAATTTTTCAAAAGCCGATACTATAATTTCTACTTGCAGCTCCTTTCTCATCATCAAATAATAAATGAAAGTCTTCAGAGTTCTATTTCATATGCTTATGTATGCCATAAATGTAACATAAGCCGTACAAGTTAAAAATTATGTAGTGCCATCTTGAGCGGCAATAAATGTTTTTAATCTTGAGGGGACAATAAAAAACTTTGACCCTTAGCCTGGTCCTAGCTTTAATCATGAAAGCTTGTTTCAACTGATGGTAACCAGAAATGGTGCTTCTTGGGGGGAAGGCTCACTCCATTCTATTGCAGTTAATGCGCAATCTACTGCCGATGTATCCACTTAGGTTTTTTTAAATCATTCAACACACAAATATATTTGAACAGGATAGGATTATGTCAGAAGATACACATGTCTGGTTAGAGGGCAAACAGCATTTCAGTTAACTTTATATTGCTCTATATTCAGAATTGGTCTAGATCCAGAATTAAGTTGTAAATGACAAAAGCTCATGTGTATGTTGTGTGGTTTTTCTTCTTAATTTATATATCCATATACCTATACCTACATGCTTATTTCCCTTGTATGTACGTACACTCCTTAACATAATGCGAAGGGCAGATAATGTTTAATGTTTGTCCTTTCACTTTTTGGTTGAGGACACACAGGGATTTTCATGCATCCACATTTCCATAAGGCAGAGGTCACTCACTGGCTTCCTGGTGGAAACATTTTCTGCTGCCTGTTTTCCCTTTTGTCAGCAAGTGCATTATTTTGGTAGGAAAGCAATCTAATTTGGAAGGTAATAGACGTTTTACCTGCAGAGGCTGGTTTGGGGAGGCGACTCTGAAGAGGGCGCACAGCCCTGGCAGTCACGAGGGGGTCCGATGTGGAGTGAACAACGGCATGGTCTGCAGAACCCTGGCTGTCACCGGAGGAAGGCACTTCTCTTTCAAGGGTCTGGGCTCTGATGGAAGGCGCTGCACAAAGGGCTGGCCGGAGACACAGGGTGGGCTCTGTGTCCTCTGGGGAGTCTGACTGGCACGTGTACCGTCCCGTCGAGCGAGTTCCTGAGTCTGGCAGTGGGAAGGTTCCAATCCCACTGTCCAGGGTCCGCATCTGGCAGTTTGATTCTAGACAGAGTAACATAGTGAGGATTAGAGATGGCTCACATAAAAGGGTAAAAGGATCTTGGGCAATTGGGGTGCTCTGGAGGAGAGGGGACACCTAGAAGAAAGAAGTACTATTAATGGTGTAGTAAATTTCCAGTGAGTGGCATGCAACAGACATTTAATTGAACATGAAAATATTCCCTTCACATAATAGAAGGTAAGAAGGCCAACTGTTACTGGCAGCAAGAGGCATATGTACATATACCCTAATGGTTCCCTAGAGTTATAATAGAAAAAGAACAGTCATTAGAGACTAAAAATTACTTTTGATCACCCTCATTTCAATTGGGAATCATATGACTTCAACTAATTAAGTAAAATTTATTAACAGAAATAAGAGCAATGAGCACAATAACAAATTGAAGTGATGTCCTAACAAAGGTAATTGTTCATCCCCCTTAAATGATTTATCATCCATCCTATTGTTAATTAAGTCTATGGTCTCTCAATTTAACTGTGAGGACAAGTAGCTCATATGCTATAAGGGTCATCCCCAAAGTTACTTTACCCATGGTAGTATCACTTATCATATGGACTTCAATTAACCCAACTGCCATTTGAAGGCTTTTTTTTTTTTTTTTTTGGTATAAAATAGAGGGAACCATTTTATTTTAATGGCAACTAGTTTCTCTTAACAGTTTTTATTACATAATCTATCTTTTTGCTATTGATTCACTTGTAACCTTCACTATAAACTAAATTCTTATAAGTAAGAATACTTTTATTTTAAGAAGACTATAGAGGCATTTCCCATCTTTCACTCATACTTTATGCAATGACAAAACTCATCAGTACCTTTCATATTTCTTGTCATTCACAGGGATCTATTTCCTAAAACAAATTAAGCTGTTTTCACCATATGTGTGTGACATTTTCTGTTAATTGTATCTCATCTTCACAAATACATCATCTGAAAAAAATTATTATATATTTAATTTCTGAAATGGTGGTATGGTTTATTCAAGCCAATGAGACGACTTCTTAGATCTGGTGACACCCCACAAAACTCCTGTTTATATAATAATTTTAGAATGAAACATCCTTAGTAAAATTTATGTCAGTATCTTGTAAGTTTAGGACTGGGTAAGAGGAACAACTGAGCACTGTGTTAGGTATAGTGGGAATATAACAGAATATAATGTAATCTTTGTATCAAGAGGCTCAACAGCTAACATTTCTGTGGTGCTTTATGGAACTGTGGCTGGGAGTGTCACCTCTGCCAGTAACTAATTGTGGGAACCCCTGCGTGAGATCCTTCACCTCCCAAGGCCTAGGTTTCTTACAGAGTTGCTGTGAGGATAAAAATATGTTCACCATCATGTCTCTAGAATTTAGAATGACACCTAGCATTGCTGAAAGAATAAAATAATGAATGGTGTCACATACAAAATCCTTAGTGTACTTCCTAGGTAGTAGTAGACATCTGATAAGTAGAAAGTTTATCCTTTAGTACCTTTCTTACACAATCTCATTTGACGCTCCATAGTTAGTATCTGAACTCCAGAATTTGCACATCCTCCATCCCTGAAACCTCTTTGCTCTGAATAGTAGAATTCTGTGAATTTCCTAATACTAAAATAAAAGTAAAGGGGTGGGTACAGAGTTGGCATTTATAGGTTCTGGTAGGTTTAGTGTTTGGTTTTGGAAGCACTCAGAAGATGAGTCCCTGTCAAAAGAGAGTCTTCAGTCTCCAAAGGGGGTATTTAGTAGGAAGATACAGATAGCCTTTCTCCAGTAGGGTGCCACTTAGCTGTCTCATATGCCGTCGCACCTGAGACCGGACCTGGACCGGGGAACCCTTAATCATGTGGCTATAGTCTGAGGCCTTTCCCAGGATCACAAGGGCTAAGTTTCAGATCCATTCATTTCAGGGCCTCCACCTGGTCAGCTTTACTCTAAAGCAGCTTTACGGATGATTCATTACCTCCTCTATTCATTTTCTCCTCAATTAAGGAGACTTAATTGCTACAGAATGGCCTTTTGAGAAATGATCAGCTGTTTGTGTGGGGAAGTGTTGCCAGAGGAGTTTGAAAAGAAAAGACCCTGCTAGTCAGAATCGAGTGTCCTTTCTTTATTTTAGTCTGGATATACAACACTCAGATTTAGTATGTTCACGTGTTGTACTTGGGCAATTCTAAATGTCTGAACTATTTTAGTTTCACACAGAAATGGATCTGCATCAGAACTGAATCAGCCTTTGAGGATGGGAATCAAAGATTCATGGGATTAACAGCTGAGACATGTTATATGCCAGGCTGCCTGCCATAATAATTTCCTCCCAGCATCTTTGGGATTGCCTACCCTGAGCCAAAGAGTGCTCAGCACGGAGGGATGCTGGGGACTCTTTTCCTTTTGTGAAGACAGATCCTCACGTTCAGCTGCTCATCATGGCCACCAGGAGTTCACTGCTTTCTCTGTATCTCCTTTCTCTTCACAGCCCTAAAGGAAAAAGCTGGTACAGCCATTCGCAAAGGAGGAATCACAGCTCCAAAAGGTTAAGTAACTTGCCCAAGGCCGTGTGCTATCTGCTTCACCATGAAGCAGCACTGATTCCCCTAAAAACACAGGTAAATCCAGAAGTGGACTCCACTGAGTTGATAGCCACTTGAGGCAGCCTTGTGAGCAGAAGGCTCAGAGAATGGCCCCCTGCTCCCAGGCAAGGTGCCCAGCTTCTCTGAAATTGGTGCAGGCTTCTGGATTCTAGCTGGTTCCCAAGCTCCCCATCCTAAGGTTGGTGTCTAGTGTTGACATTCCTGGCATCTAGGTAGCTGCTGTGAAACGCGGGCTGCCTATGCGTCCTGGTCTACACGGTTCCTGAGAACCATGGCCGCCTAGTAACACTTTCCTCTGCCCTCTCAGATCACGTCTGCAGAGTCCCATGCCAGGGTCTTCTCGGAATTTACTTCTCCTCCACAGGGAATGTTTTCTGGAGTTTCTCTATAAACTCTTCCTACCAAGTGTTTTATGGTTCAGAGAGTACTTCATCCAATCCCTCCAAATAGATACTCAAAAGGCAAAGTAAGATTCTTGGCTGCCTTTCCAGTAATTTTCTGAGGAAAGACCCTGAACACCAAAACCCACCTATGGTGACGGGGCCTACCACACAAGGCAGGAAACAGGGCAAGAAGGGATCTGCGGGTAGGAAAAATCATTGGGTCGGTCTAAGTCTGGTGTCCTTCTGAGGACCCTAGTATTTTCTGGTATCTGTCCCTTTAAATTGTTTTTTCTTTCCCTTTACACTCTTGTCGTACCAGAATCTATAAAATAGGACTTTTGATATTCCTGACTTCTCTGATTCTCTGAGAATTGTGTGCACTGACATTAAATTCAGAAACCGCCTACTATTAAAGCCATTTTTATTTCTAAAAATTACAGATGCCAAATGTAGTGAATTTGAAGGACTCATCTGTAAGTATCTATGAAATGAGGTGGACAGTCAGGGACTCAGGCACTATACGCCAAGTTTCAGCCTCAAGCAAATTTCTCCAGAGTGCATAAACCTCTGGAAATGCAGCTTTCTTGAAAATGCTGACACCTTCTTTATGTGGTTTCTTTATGGCACTGTAAGTTTCTCACAGTTCATATAAATATGGTAACCTGAAAAAGGGTTAGATATTGTATTTCTGAAGCCATTTTTTTCCTCAGAGAATTATAAGATCTCACAAAATAATTAAATGGCTCTGATAGGAACAAAGTTCAAAGGGGCAGGCCAGTCTTACATCTCAGATGAGTTGAGTTAGTCTTGATCTTGACAAGTTTTTCACATTTTTGGCTGTGAGAACAGCTGCCAACAGGACCTTGCTAATGAGCTCAAGGGTTGAGCTGCTGGATGGACTATAGGTTTTATTGCTCCAAAGCAGCAATTACATTTGTGAGCCTAGTCGGCCCTCCCACCTACTTCTCATTGTCCTATTCGCTTGCTTTCTATCTCTCAAGGTTCTCTCACTCATCACCAACAAGCCCCAGATTTTTCATGAGATAACTTACAGCACAACTTCCTAGTCCTTTTTAAAAAAATCCTCACATGAGGACATGTTTATTGATTTGAGAAAGAGAGAGAGAGAGGGAGAGATGTGAGAAACATCACTTGGTTGCCAACCTTAGCCGCCATGACTGGGGATGAAACCCACAACCCAGGTATGTGCCCTGACCAGGAACTGAACCTGCAACCTTTTTGGTGTACTGGATGATGCTACGCTTCAACCAACTGAGCCATCTAGCCAGGACTCTAGTCCTTTTAAAGTCATGGCACACACAGAAAGTATACGGTTTGCTGAGGAAAACACCAGCTGCCCCAGGACCACTGGCCACCTGAGAGCTGAAGCCACAACATCTCAGCACACCTGGGTCCATTCAGGGCATGAGAGCAACAGAATGGCAGGGACTCTCTTACTTACAGGGTGGACTCAGGATCTTGTTTACTCACACCTTGAATACATGACGAAGGAGACAGATACCTTTGTGGTCTCTTAGCAGCTGATATGGTAATTTCTTGGCCCTCCTTTTTGGGGGAAAGGTTGTTGAGAGTGCCTGGTTATTAATACTGCCTGGCACTGGAGCTTTGAAGGAAGTTATTGTGCCTAAGAGGGAGATGTTCAGCCTGGGTGTGAGCAGCCCAGAAGGGTGAGGTTCCGTGTGGGTGGTGGCAGAGAAGAAATTTTGGAGAAACATTTCCACTGCATATTTTTAAATTAACTTAGGTTGCATGATACAAAATGCCCACTCAGCTCACCAATGAGCATTCCTCTCTTGTGCTCCTTGTGCCAGGTGCCTCAGCAGGTGGCTTTAGTTTCCTCATCTGAAAATTAGATCAAATAACCTTCATCATAGGTCATCATAAAAGCAGCATAGGGGTGCTTTGAAGACTAGACACAAAGCACATAATAAACATAGCATGATGCTTCCACCAGGTACATAGCTGTTATTCAGAAAATGGCAATAATTCTCAAAATCAGTGTTATTAGACTGTAAGCATCCTAGGTGCAGAATGAATTTTATTTATCTCCTTCATATTCCCATATCAGCCAATTTCTGATTCTATATTGCCCTTACTCCACAGTAAGTAATTATATGCTGACAAAGCTGATAATAATGAGAGGCTGATAGAGTATCTGATATCTTCTCCATCACCAGTGCTCAGCAAAGCGCCTGAACATAGTCTGTGCCCACTGAATATAATGAAAGGAAAGATGGATAAAGAACACCTCTAGTCTTTAGAAAGTTCTTCCTGAAATTAAATTGAATATGAACCTTTCCTTTTGAAATCCCTATCTGCTGCTTTTTGTTCTGACTTCAGCAACCAAAGAAAACAGCTGATTTCCCTCTTCTGTGTAGCTCTTTTTCACATATAGCCAGACTTTATTAATTCAGAGAGTCAGAAGGATAAGATCATGCAGAATTATTGAATATTTTAAAGCCTTATTTCTTAATACAGTGAAGTCCTTAGAGCAAGGGTTAGTGACCAAGATGAACGGTAGCCCATGGGATACTGTCTCAGCATTGTCCTCAGTGCCTGCTCCCCAGCCCCGAAAGCATCACCGGGTCAGCAGGTCCCAGGTCTAGCACAAGCCAGTGTGGCATCATTACTCTGGCCCGTATCCTCAGGGATTCGACATGCCATGCCAAGTGCTGGCATCCCTTTTAACGTCAGCACCCACGGTAGTATAAGAACTAAGTTCTCACAGAGTCAAGTTCATAGGAGACACTTGTAGTGAGGACATGAGATTACCCACTCGGTAACTTCCTACACTTACTTACATAAAATAATTCATTCTCTTAACTGTGTTGTCTGTGCTTCTTCCAAACGTGTTTTATACTCTTCCGTGACACATGAACATTACCTTTAAAAAGAGCAGCAAAGGGAAAGCCCATTTCTAACACTTCCAGTTAATGTATGTCCAGATTAGTGGGCTCTGAATTAGCAATGATTTTGAGTGTTTGGAAAATGCCACCAACTAATTTTTTTCTCACACTTCTCTTCTACAGATTAAAGTACCTCAACTTTTTCCTGTAGGTCCGAGCTCACAAGTCTTTAATCGCTTGAATTTATAAATCAAAACTGCTGGTGTTATTAATGTATCTGACTAAAGTTATTATATATAGGATAGGCTTAAGAAAACCTAACTTGAGTTCTAAATTCCTCTGAATATTCAGAAAAATGAAGTTAAAAGATAATAGGCTTCAGAGTTGGAACGACTAGGCTTGAAGACCTTATTGGCTACCTGCTAGCTGAGTGACAATGAGGGAATTAAAAAAAAATTCTAATCTCATATAATCATAGATCATTTGTAATAAACCTGGCACAGTGCTCGTTACTAAAAGGTGCTCAGTATGTTTCCATAAGTGGCTGTCAGGGACAGGCGAGGGACACTGTGAGCTCGGAATGTACACACGATCACAGAATCTAAGGCGAACCAAACTTTTCCTGTTGTCTGTGTCCCACCGCAGTGCCTAGGCGCATTGGGCTGAACAACTACCTGGCTATTTCCTAATCAGTTACATTTTGGCAACCATCTCCTTGGGGGTTAGTTGATCACCATGAATGGCCAATTATGAATAAGAAGCAAAGCAGTTGGAGTAGGTGTCAAGCTGCCTCATGGATAGAGAGGAGGGAGTCCATTTTCTCAAGAAATTAATTTGGGAGTTGGCACTAAGAAAGGCTTTTTTAAAAAACCTAAATAAATGACATTTACTGATGCCCCTTTGTTCACAGACTTACTGTATTTTTACAGAACAGCCCAAATTAGTAAGCCATTATTTTCAGTTAGCAAAGATATAGCATATCTATCCTAAAAGGTTATACTTGCTTCTGCATAATGATCTATCTACCCTCTCTTACAGATTCAAACAAAAAACCGCTCCAATAATCAGGTTTTTTATTCTCAATACTCATAACTCCTAGGCAAATAAAACAAATTAAAAACCCAAACCCTTGACTTCCAGTGAAGATGGAAGCATAGGTAAACATACCTTGCCTCCTTACACAACTATAGCAAAAGACTGCAAAACAAATATCACCTAGAATTGTCAGAAAATTGAGCTGTATGGAAGTCTGACAACCAAGGATTTAAAGAAGCCACATTCATCCAGATGAGCAGGTGGGGTGGGGACACAGAAAAGTGCAGAGAGGTGGAGAGGCACAGAGAAGCATGGAGATGGGGAATGGAGTGAAGAAACACGGAAAGACAGAATGGGCAGTCCTATATCCACAGGTAGTAGATAGAAATCAGGAGAGATACCTTGGGAATGAGGGATCCCAGCCCCTGACCAGACCACACAGCCCAGGGTGGCAGTGCCAGGAAGATAAGTCCCCATAACTTCTGGCTGAAAAACCAGTAGGGTTTGGGTGGCAGAAGAAACTGCAGGATTCTCAGGAGACTCCTCTTAAAGGCCCGCCCGGCAATGGACTTTGGACTTATGCAGACTCACCCGCTCTGGGATTCAGCAAGGGCAAAAGCTGGAAGGGCACCACCAGCAGCATAGGGGAGAAGTTGAAGTGACTAGAAACAGGGTGAATACTGGGAGACAGCTTACTCTCAGACAAAACTCCAGAGGCCAGGCAGTGGCACTGTCCCGTCTCTGAGCCCTCCCCACACACAGAGCTACAGAGTAGTTACACAGGTTACTCCTTCCCTGGCAATTACCTAAGGCTCTGCCCCATATAAATTATAGGTGCACTTTTCTATAATAGGCCACACTACTAAGACAGGAAGTCAAAACAGCTCTACCTAATACACAGAAACAAACACAGGAGGTGGCCAAAAAGAGGAGATAAAGAAATATGGCCCAAATGAAAGAACAGAATGAAATCCAGCAAAACAATGGGAGATAAGCAACCTATCAGATGCAGAGTTCAAAACACTGGTTATAACGATGCTCAAGGAACACATTGGATACTTCAACAGCATAAAAAAGACCGAGGCAGAAATGAAGTTTACATTAAGTGAAATAAAGAAAAAATCTACAGGAAGCTAACAGTAGAGGGGATGAAGCTGAGAATTAAATCAATGATTTGGGACATAAGGAAGAAAAAAGCATTCAATCAGAAGAGTAAATAAGCAAACAGGAACAAAATCATAGATATGGAGATCATTTGGAGGGTTATCAGCTGGGAGTGAGAAGGGGGAGGAAGGGGTGAAAGATGCAGGGATTAAGAAGTATGAATTGGTACATACAAATACACAGGGGGATATTAAGAATAGTATAGGAAATGAAGTAGTCAAAGAGCTTATATGTATGTCCCATGGACATGAACTAGAGTGAATGGGGGTACCAGGTATAGGGGCCAAAGGGGTACAAAGGGGCAAAGGGGGAAAAGTCTGGACAACTGTAATAGCATAATCAATGCAATATATTAAAAAATAAAATCAAAACTTTTTTTACTTTGGGTTTACATTTGATCACATCAGGAAAAATTTCAATCAAACATTCAATGAGGTCCCAACACAATTCACCCACCAGAAGGAGCAACTTAATGGATATTTCATCTTCAGACTATATTATTAACTGGCATGCTTTCCCATAATGCAAGTAGTCATGTAAATAAGTCTTTGTATGATTCACTCCAGTTTTCTAAACATCTTTAAGCTTCGTGTTGTATTGGCATCAGAAACAAACCACAGATGGGAGAACAGATCTCTTTATTTGCACATCCTTCTCTTCATCTGCATGGCTGAAATATGTTAAAAAACTAAGCCTGTTGCCAAAGCCACATCAATTAAATGTAGCTTATTCATTCTAAGTTTACCCCATGGTTTGGTCAACATAGTAAAAAATAACTGCATTGGCTATTTACCCACAACCGTTGGGTAGCTTTTGGCTATGGCATTAAGATGAACTTCTGGAAGGGTAAATTTAAACACATTGCTTTGGAATGCAAGAGAACCCTCAGCCTCTGAGTTCAAACTGGATTTAAGCTTCTGAGGTTTGAAAAGTGTATAGGAGCATGTAACTTTGTTTTCCAATCCCTTGTGGTCTCTTTGATATAAAGGAAGACTGGGACATTCAGGGTCTGGTACACTGATCTATAGAGAATGCATACAAGAAACATGTAAGAAAAAATGACAGAAAATTAAAGAATCAGACCGTAAAGATGAGGGACCTGTTATTTAAATGGATACAAAATGTGTGCCATCGCAGGCTGTGCTGGTACCCTGTGAACCAATGCTCCGCGCGTCTGACAGTAACATCACAAACAGTATTGTGGCGGGGTGTTACTCCAGGTAATAAACTGAAAAGGGTTAGAAACGTTTCCAAATGCTCATGCAGATTATGAATTCATAGAAGTCCTCCTCAAACTTATTTACAAATTCAGCTGACATAACCCCCGAGAAAAAAGCCCTTAAATTTACTATAAGATGTGCTCTTCTCCATCACTGATGCTGAGATGACCTCTCCTAAGATTCTAGAAATGGCTCATGATCTAGTATTCTAAAATTTGTTACGCAAGCTACCACACTCTTCTTGATTAAACAAATGTTAGTAATTATCTCTAATCTCTTATCCCTCCAGAATGAAAAAAATCTTGACATTTCCTCACAAATCCTCCATGTCTTGCTATGTGGCTTGTCTTGTTAAACAATGGCCAGACTTGTACGCAGTATTTATTGTGATACACAAGAGCAGGCTAATGTGACCGCTATGGTTTAACGACCAGGCCAGCAGCTGTTTGATTCAGTCAGCTGATCTCGGAACACATCATCAGATTCCTCATCAGACTGGATCTCAGATTCCTGCATCCTGTTTTAGGAATCATCACTTCTGGGTCAAAGCCCTTGACAATGAGAGCACAGCTTCACACAAAGCTGATGATTACTTCTTGATCAATTTCCCTTTACAGAAGATACTGCATATCTATCCCCAAACAGATATTCTTAAATCTGCTCAATGATCTCCTCTTTCTCATGAATTCACTCCATTTCTCTCTGTCCTGACAAAATGAAGTAAAAAGTTGAACAATTACCTGGTGAATCTGATAGGCACAGATGGCTATTATGGGTAATTGCGTCTCTCTAAATCTCTTTTTCTCTGTATTAGGTTTGCTGAATTATATGAACAACTGTCTCTACTCTCAGTTTCACATGCCTGGATAACAACTGCTTTCATAAGGCAAGTGAGGCAAGGGAGGAAGAAAATAAATTGGGGATAAGGTGCTGCAGGAAAATATTCAAAACAGCATTATTTGGTAAGAAGCATATAAACCAAATATGAAGAGTTTCAGACCTATCAATTTATCAACAGATACAAATTTATTAAAGGTGTATGCAAGAGTTAAGCATTTTCTGTATTATAAGCCTAACTTTTTTATATTAAAAATTTACCTTTTGGCAACCATTTCTTTAGCAGTTAAAATTATACATTATTTTAGTTGGCTTATATTATAATACATGTATAATATAAAAACTGTGATTATAGATATTTAAGTCTCTAGAAAGATAACAATTTAAAGTTCATGAGATGTTTTTCCCCATTTGTCTCTGTATTACTGATTTTTCAAATTATATGTGGGAAGGAAGCTCAAGTCGTCATATTGATAAACTTTTCTTTTTTTCAGTATTCACTTTACCATGCCATACTTGCTTGGTTCAGAATCTTAATTTTTGTAAGCTAACTAGTTTAAATGAATATTCAAGCATCATTTGTTTTTCTTTTATGTGACTGTAGTTGAAATGTGGGTGAAAAGAAAGCTGAAGTTGATGGGAACCCATCTTTCAATTTTCGCTGCCACTCGCCACTCACCAATACTCCACAACTGTCTCCACAGGAAGATAATAAAGAAGTAATGAAACCCAGCAGACCAGAGGATATGGATGTGGGTAAAAATGTAGAGAGATTTTTGCTGCTATCCATTAAGGATTAATTGTAATAGAAATACACATACACCGTTAAACACTGTGTTCAGATATTGGACAAAAGGCAGTATAGAACTTGATCTCTGAATCGAGGAAAACAAATGAGGTGAGCTCTGCCATCTCTCCAGCCAACTGTGTAGTGGAGGCTTCCAGACTGAAACACAGGGAAAAGGAACATGGACGAAGCCTGGAGGTCCTACTGAAATGAAGAGATAAATATAGACAGGTGTGCATGGATATGTGTGTGTGGTGGGGAGTCGGAGGGGGTGTTAAGCTTGCTAGAATTTTCAGGGCACTGTTATTCCAAACAAAGGATAATAGCAGAGGCTTCCCTATAGTCTTCAGTTATACAAATACCTGCACATCCATCAGGTGAAATTTGTGACATCAGAGAGACAATCACTATGAAGCTGAGAGGAAAACAAACCTGTCAATCTTATAAAAATTAATTTCAACTCATTAACTTTTCAATAATTTTAAAAACAAAAATATAAATAGTTTTAAAATAAGCAAAAGCTAAGCTAATTCATTTTCAAAGGATTTTTAGTGTAAGAAATATTAAGGGAAATTTCACAGGCACATGAAAAATGAATATCAGGATCTGGATATATATAAAAAATGAAAAAAAATGGAAAATGGTAAATATGTGGCATACATAAAAATATTTTTATGAGTTTTTAATCTCTTTAAAAGATAATTGAGTAAAGCAAACATAGTAACATTGCAAGGTTTCTAAGATATGTAGAAATAAAATATATAGGAATAACATAAATGGTGGGAGGGGTTATATGAAAGTATTATATATTAAGATAGACTTGCTAAAGATGTAATTAAATTGCATTTAAAAATTAGATTAATCACTAAGGGGTATAGCTAACAATTTGCAAATGGAGATAGAGTGGAATAATAAAAAAAATACTCTATTCAAAAGAAGGCAGGAAAAGAAGCAAAAATATAAATAAAAGATGGAACAAGTAGAAAATACATGGTAAGATGGTAGATTTACACCTAACCATTTAGATAATTACATTAAGTGTAAATGGCCTAAATGTGCCAATTAGTAGGCTAAGATTGTCAGGTTTGATAAAAGAAAGCAAAACCCAATTATATGCTGTCTATAAGAAATCTACTTTAGCCCTGGCTGGTGTGGCTCAGTGGATTGAGCCCTGGCCCATGAACCAAAGAGTTGCTGGTTTGATTCCCAGTCAGGGCACATGCCTCGGTTGCAGGCCAGGTCCCCAGTAGGGGGCATGCGAGAGGCAACCACACATTGGTGCTTCTCAAAATTGACAAGCCTTTAAGCAAGTTCATCAAGAAAAAAAGAGAGAGGGCCCAAATAAACTCAATCAGAAATGAAAGAGGAGATATTACAACTGATGCCTCAGAAATACAAAGGATTATAAGACACTACTATGAAGAACTGTATGCCAAGAAATAGGAAAACCTAGGAGAAATGGACACATTTTTAGAAAAATATAATCTTCCAAAACTCAATAAGGAAGAAACAAAAAGCCTGAATGAACCAATAACAGCGGATGAAATTAAAGCAGTAATCAAAAAACTTCTGACACACAAAAGCCCTGGACCAGATGGTTTCACAGGAGAATTCTACAAAGCATTTAAGGAAGAACTAACTTCTATCCTTCACAGACTATTCCAAAAAATCCAAAATGATGAAAGACTCCCAAACTCTTTTTATGAAGCCAGCATCATCCTAATCCCAAAACCAGAAAAAGACCCAACTTCAGGCCAATATTGCTGATGAACATTGATGCTAAAATCCTCAACAAAATATTAGCAAACCACATCCAGCAAATCATCAAAAAGATTATACACCATGACCAAGTGGGATTTATTCCAGGGATACAAGGATGGTACTATATTCACAAAACAATAAATGTAATACATCACATAAACAAAAGCAAAGACAAAAATCACATGATCATATCAATAGATACAGAAAAAGCATTCGATAAGGTACAGCATCCATTTATGATAAAGACACTTAGAAAAGTGGGAATAGAGGGAGCATTCCTCAACATAATAAAGGCCATATATGAGAAACCTACAGCCAACATTATACTCAATGGACAAAAACTAAAATCTTTCCCACTAAGATCAGGAACAAGACA
>PVJI01019029.1:0-32095 GCA_004026765.1 Micronycteris hirsuta
GGGCATGTAGCTAGGTTGTGGGTTTGATCCCCGGTGGCAGCACACGTGGGAGGAAACCATTGATGTATCTCTCTCATCGATATTTCTCTCTCTCATCAGTGTGCTTCTCTCTATCTCTCTCAAACAATACACAATCCTCTGCTGAGGAATAAAAAAAAGATAGATGGCTGCAGATCCTAGTTTACATCATGATTACAGGGAGGTAGGAATGAATGGAGTTTATGCACAGTATACTACTGATGGGCTCTTAAATGTTACCTGCAAGCATGTTGATTTGATTTTGTATTTGGATTATGGATTATTCAGCTATTTCAAATGCATGTTAAGAAGGATTCATTGATGCTTTTTAAAAGTTATTGATTTTAGAGAGAGACAGGAAGGGAGGGGGAGAGAGAGAAAGAGAAAAAGAGCAAAACCTTGATTTGTTTTTCCACTTATTTATGCACTCATTGGTTGATTCTTTTTTTTTTTATCCTCACCCTAGGACATTTTTCATTGCTTTTAGAAAGAGGTGAAGGCAGGGGAGAGAGAAAGAGAGAGAGAGGAGAGAGAGGGAGGGGGAGAGAGAAAAAAAGAGAGAACATTGATATGAGAGAGAAAGATCAATTGTTTGCCTTTTCAGATGTCCCCCAACTGGGGATCAAACCCCAAACTTGGGCATGTGCTCTGACCAAGAATGGATCCTGCAACACTTCGGTCCATAGGACAATGCTCCAACCAAATGAGCCACACTGGCCAGGGCTAATGGGTTGATACTTTATGTGCCCTGACTGGGGATTGAACCCACAACCTTGGCAAATTGGGACCATGCTCTAACTAACTGAGCTTCCTGGCCAGGGTAAATTGAAGCTTTTCAATCAGAATAAAAAAGAAACATATTTTTTGTGGATTGAAACAATTCATATCTAGGAAGCTTTGGCTTAGCTTCTGTGTTGTTTTCTATAGCTGTTTTCTTTCCACAGTCCCCAACACATGAAAAACCACGTTTCATCTTTAACCTCTCAATTTTACCTCTTATCTTTTTCCTTTCTTCTCTTTCTTCATTCTCTTTATCTTCATTTAAATCTTCATTTAAATTCCATTCAAAATTTTCTGTTAGCCATACCATAGTCATTTTACCAAGCCGTTAATATCATTCTAACTTGAAGAGTAAGAATAACGGTAACCACCAAATAATCCATGCTTATTATCTCATGGTGAAAAGCGAAATCTCTCCTATCAGGAAATAACTGACGGATCTGTTGATTTATCACGAGGCCCCACGAGGTCCAGCCTGCTCGGACACTGCTGTGGCAGTGGGGAGGGGCTAGCCAGGTGTTTATTTAAGTGACTGACTTTTGCCCTCCTTCTCCTTAAAAAAAGTGGTTCTAAGAATTATGTTGCAGGCACAGCGCCAAGAGAATACATTTTCTTCTATTGCCAAACTTCACCTCTGTTGGTAAGTAAAGTAAGAGGGCATGCAAGGACAGTCCCTTTTCACCATCATGTCCAATGTGACATTAGATTTCATCCTATTTCTAATTCAAACACAATGAACCATTCCATGCCTCAGCATTTTAAAACACAGCTTCAAAGAGTAAAGAGATTCTGAAGAAGATGCCAAAGAACAAAATCAAATTCAAATCAACGTGTTTGCCACAAACCTTAGCAAATTCAGGCCACACTGTTATGGATGGGACTAAAAGCTCTCCCAGATTAACCTCTTGTGAACAGGATGAGAAAGTAACTCAGCCAACAGTGCTGAAAGGCTTTTGCATGCACCCCAGGAATTTGAGCCTGTTCTTGAATTTGTGTTTTTGAAATTCTTGGGGCATGAACGGGGAGAGGAAATCATCAGGGAAATACTAATGGCAAACTCGTTTGTATGGGACAAGAGTGAGGAGAAAAGAGAAAAAACAGGAGGAGGAGGAGGAGGAGGAGGAGAAGAAGAAATAGACATACAGTAGAGAGGAGAGTTTGGATTCTTGGAGGGGGAAGGATAACAGATTGAGAGGCTCTTGCTCAGACAATGTCCAGTCAGGCCATTATGACTGGGTGGGAAGGGAGAGGTGAAATTTTACAACATATGTACAAAGATTTATTTGTGGTTTTTAACTGTTCATCAAGCTGGTTGAAAGTATTTAGACATATTCTGGATGCTAATTAGAAGATCACAAAATGAGTAGTGATTTCTGAAGGTTTGGGAGGAAAACATTAAAGAGCATTACCCAAAGGACCACAAATACCCAAAGTTCTGATTACTGAGAATCTAAGATTAAAATTGTTACTAGACTAAATATGCCCACCAATACGACAAACGGCACATCCACGTTCTCCCCAAACTTTGAGTCTCCTCAAGGGCATGTACGCACCCGGCACATAGTAGACACAGATGTTTGTTAAAATGAGAGGAAAAAATCAAGAAGTATAGTTATTAAAGCTACTAAACATTGAATAAAACATAGCTTTGGGATAAGGATACTGTTCTTGAACATTAAATATTCTTATTTATAGTCTATGTCATTTAACAAAAGACTTTACTTTGATGAAAATAAAATCAGGTGATATTTTCCACACAGATTAGTAGCTAAGAACTCAAACCGAGGTGGTGTCTATGAGACACTGAAGTGGTTGGTGGAAACGCTATCAGCTCTGTGTCACTGGCGTCACTCGTCACCCCAGGGAGGCGGGATCCACATGCAACTTAATCTGCTGCATCTCTGTTTTTCCTGCTGGCTCGCTGTGAGGACTAAAGGAAGTTCTGTTTGAATAAAGACTTTTATTAACCAACAAACCCTTTTCATGGCACTTGCTTGAGAATGTTAGCTATACCGTTTTGTAATGCACATTGAAAAAAAAAAAGAAAAAGAAATATTTAAAGAACTTGTCAGAGGGATCTTGTCCTTTTGGGTCATTTGACTCCAGAAGCTGGCAAAGAGGATGGTCCTTACTTCCAGATGGAATTAATAGTATATGTGGTTATCGTATTTCATTTAAAAAACCCCACAGTCCTGAATGGTATTTTCACTAGAATGTTAAATTTAAACAATTTTAAATATTAAAATTTAAATATTAAATACATTAAGTAAATAACAATGAATTTATTTTTAAATGCTTACATCCTGATTTTGCTCTCAGTCAGCTTAAGAGGATAGAAAATATCCCTGGCCAGTGTGGCTCAGTTGGTTGGAGAATTGCCTCATCCACCAAAGGCTTTTGGGTTTAATCCCGATTGGGGCACGCATGAGCCTGGGTTGCAGGTTCAATCCCTGGGCAGGGCATGCATGAGAGGGTGGCCAATCTGCTTCTTTCTCTTTCTCTCCTTTCCTTCCTCTCTCTCTAAAAGCAATGAAAAAATGTCCTCAGGTAAGGATTAAAAAAAGAAGATCAAAACTAAATAAATATGAAAGTTGTGAAAAGAACTATACTAGTGGTTTATGAAAACCAGTCTGTCCTCAAAAATTACCATATTTTTTAGACTATAAGATGCACTTTTCCCCCCAAATTTGGGAGGAAAATGGGGTTGCGTCTTATAGTCCAAATGTAGCTTACCTGGCTCCCTGTCAGTTCTGTTTACATTTACATTGGTGAAATGTTATGTTATTTATGTTATTAAATATTTTACTACGTTTTTTGCTTCAAAATTTTTTTCCCTATTTTCCTCCTCTAAAACCTAGGTACATCTTATGGTCCAGTGTGTCTTATAGTCCGAAAAATATGGTATCCCCAAACAACTTTAGTGAGTCACCAGTGGAATGACTTCTACTACTGTGTGTTTGCTTGGCAGATGTATTCCTCTCTAAACTATGCCATCAACCCTCAAGTTTTTATTTTTAATGTACTTTGTCTAATGCTATGACAGTGATGCTATAAAGCAATATTCTCGGCCTTTCTTTCTTTCCTTCTTTTTCTCTTCTTGAATGTGACTCACCTGACTGTGTAGTTGACTTCTGTTTTAGGGCTTGTTCCAAAGAAGGCTCAGTACTGGATTCTCCTGCTTGGGGTTTTCTCAGTTTCTTGAATCCATAAATTAGTTTTTTACCAGATTTGTTTCTTCGAATTCTTTTTCACCCTTGCTCTCTTTCTCCTCTCCTCTGGGACTCTGAAGACACAAATATGGTGTCTTTTTTTTTATGATTATTTATTTATTTTTTTAGACAGAAGAGAAGAGAAGGAGAGAAACAGCAATGTGTGGTTGCCTCTCATGTGGCCCCCACTGGGGACATGGCCTGCAACCCAGGCATGTGCCCTGACTGGGAATTGAACCAGCGACCCTTTGGTTCACAGTCCGCGCTCAATCCACTGAGCTACACCAGCCAGGGCACAAAT
Source organism: Micronycteris hirsuta (assembly GCA_004026765.1). Lineage (NCBI taxonomy): Eukaryota > Metazoa > Chordata > Mammalia > Chiroptera > Phyllostomidae > Micronycteris > Micronycteris hirsuta. The sequence goes on from PVJI01019029.1 coordinate 4,309, forward strand.
ATGGTGTCTTTTGTTGTAGTCCCACAGGTTCCTTCATCTTCAGAATCTTTGATTTCTTTTTTCATTCTGTTTGCTTTCTGTTGTTCAGCTTGGGTAATTTCTGTAGTTCTCTCTTCAAGTTCATTGATCCATTCTTCTGATTTTTCCATTCTACGAATCCAGTTGAGTTTTCATCCTGATTATTGCATTTTTCAGTTCTAAACTTTTTATTTGGTTCTTTGTATTTTCCATTTCTTTGCTGAGGTTTTTTATTTTTTCATTTGTTTCAAGTGTATTTGAAATTCCTTGTGGAAGCATTTTGTTTTTTTATGACGGTTGCTTTAAAATCCTTGTTAGAGAATTCTAGCATCTACACAATCTTGGTATTGGTAATATCTGTTGGTTGTCTCCACCCATTTAGTTGAGATTTCCTGGCTCCTGATATGAGTGATTTTCATTTGTAACTTGGACATTTTTGCTATTCTGTTATGAGATTCTGAATCGCATTTAAGTCTTCTGTATTAGCACCATACCAGTGGAGGAAGAGTGGTGATGTCTAGTCACATAACTGTCACATGTTGTAAACACCCAGATGCCCCACCTGGCCTCCACTGAGCCCTGGGAAGCAGAAGGGCATTTCATTATTGCTGGGTTGAGGTGGGAGTTCAGCCTCCCCCCAGACCTCTGCTGACTCTATAGGGGCTAGGAGGCCTAGTTATGGCTGGAATGTGGTAAGACTCCCAGCTTCCCTCTCAGCCCCCTCTGATATCACCTGGGCGGGGTTCCGTGGAAGTAGGGACTCCCAGTATGGTCCTTACTGACAACCTGAGACAGAGGCGCGGTGCTCTCACTACTGCCAGATGGGGATAAAAGGCCCACACCCCCACAACCCAGGCTTCTTAACACCACTCAGGAGGTAGGGGAAGCGGAGTGCCTTGGGAGAGATGAGCTCTCCATTCTCATTTTTCCCCCCGTGGTATTTGGCAGAAGTAGAGCAGTTGTTCTCTAAAAGTTATTTGTGTTGCTACATTACTCCTTTCCTTGTCCTAGGGCTAGAGTGAGCTGACTTTTCTTGGGCCTTTTTTTTGGGTCTGTGACTGTTGTCTCTTCCAGGCTGCCTGCTCCTTCAGAGCCCAGCCTGGGCTACATGAGGCAAGATGAAGACCTGTGTCGCTGTGTGGTTCTTTAGGTCCCGCGGTCCTTAGCAGGCCTGCCTTTTCTCTGTCTTTTAGAATCTTCTTACATTTGTTTTCTATCTCGGGGTGGGCAAAAGTAGGTTTGCAGTTGTGAGTACATGAAACACAGTTTATTCTTATATTCTTATTTACTTCTTTCTTTCTTTTTTTTTTTTTAAGATTTTATTTTTATTTTTAGAGAGAGGGGAAGGGAGGGAGACAGAGAGGGACAGAAACAGCAATGTATGGTTGCCTCTCACGTGGCCCTCACTGGGGACCTGGCCTGCAACCCAGGCATGTGCCCCGACTGGGAATCGAACCAGCAACCCTCTGGCTCCCAGCCCGTGCTCAATCCACTGAGCCATACCAGCCAGGGCAATTTATTTATTGATTATTGTATTATTTATTGTTATTATTATCAATCCACTTTTGCCCACCACTGAACAATGTCCAGGGCCTTCAGCTATTCTCAGCCAAGGAACAGGGAGACGTGTGTCTACTCCATTTTGTGCCTGGAAATGGGAACTCAGTATTGAATTTCTGCTCTCACTGCTGTGGCACCACAGGCAGCGGTTCCAGGGAGAAAAGTGGACATTTGAGTCCCTGTACTGCTTATTGCTAACACCCACCACCCCCAAGTTCCCGTCCATCTAAGTGGATAGAAAGGGTTTTAGCTCCACACTCAACACAACACAGTTTTCCCCTCCCAGTGCCAGTGCACCAGGTGACAAGTAAGCTGGTTCTGGTGCTAGAAATCTGAATTTCAAAGGTGTTGGGTTGTTTGCTTCTGGTTGGGGAAGCAGGGCCCCACCAGCCGTGCTTCTGCAGGAAACATACCTGCCAAGACAAGATCTCTGTCCTCCATCATGAAGGCTCCATCTGCTTTTAGGGCATTTTGGAGCTTAACTAACTATCCCTTAAGCATAACGTCTGAATTGAGGTAAGAGAAGGAACCATCATGTTTACAGATTTCAAACGCATTCTCTAACAAGCAGCACAAGCACTGGAAGCCTTAAAATCCTTCTCTGGCACACATTTCAAGTAGCAATTGGGGCTGCCACTTAAAGAAGTGAGTGCAGTTTGTGCATTACACAGAGGCGCCCGGCCAATAGGACAGAAAGGAGCTCAGCTGCGGCGCAGGCCCTGCCTGCCAAACAATGGACCCACAGGGCTGCCTCACCCAGAGGGAGTGCCTCTCTCAGACTGCACAAAGGCTCCCTATAAGCAATCAGCTGGGCTCCGAACCTAACAATAGCAGTATTGCAGCATCTCAAAAGAAATACTCTCTTGTATTCCATAAATCCATTATATTTGAATATTCAATTGATACTCATATATAATTTATATTCTCACTTTAAAATAATTTATTTTCAAAGATTTGGGCCTATTAAAGTGAGCTCCAAATCATCTGAGATGGGAGAACTCATTGCAAATTTTGGCCAGGATCTCAAATTGGCTTTTCAAAGGGATTTTCCATTATGTCCCTGGGACTGCACCTTTCCATTAGAGAAGGTTATTAATTATCAGGTGGTGGGCAGATAAGATACGTTTCCTGGTGCACAGTCCTGTCCCTTAGCTGTGAACAAAACCCTCCTTGCTCCCCTACTGATGTGTGACACATCAGGAAGGCCATTCCAGGCAACTAAAAACCCCTGCTGTCTTGGGAAGACTGCATCACTGGTTAAATCTGGCTACTGAAGGTCGAAACAGGTGACTAAGGAGAGGTGAGAAGGGGACCATTGCTTGTCTCTTTAGCCAGGTAGTGCCCACATAGTGGATATATCTTTTCTCAGAATAACAATTTTAAATTCTTTGGATCACATAAATGTTATAAAATATACCATTGTCTACTAGATGAGGTTTTAGCTAGCTCTAAAACACTCTAATTTTCATACATCCCAAACAAGTATAGCTTAAGTGAGTAATGTCCTTTGAGTTGCATTTTTTGCTTTTAAACACTACTATAATTTTCTTAATACATTTAAAACTTTTACCTCCTTCATTTGGAAATTGATTTCCCATGTACTAAGCTCTCTTTTTTTCAAATGTACTCATTTTTAACAGCAAAGACAAGAATTCTATAAATAGTCACAACCCTTTTGCAAAACACTATTGTGTTACAAGAAAGACTCTTTGAAAACACACTGTAAAGAAAAATAAAAATCAATTTTAGAGACTTGCTATATGTTTCTTATTTTTTTATTTTTTAGAGAGAGGGGACGGGAGGGAAACCGAGAGGGAGAGAAACAGCAATGTATGGTTGCCTCTCACATGGCCCTCACTGGAGACCGGGCCCGCAACCCAGGCACATGCCCTGACTGGGAATTAAACCAGCGACGCTTTGGTTCCCAGCCAGTGCTCAATCCACTGAGCTACACCAGCCAGGGTGCTATATGTTTTTTTTTTTTAGTAGTTAAGGGTAAGCAGAATAAATATTTTTAAACATTTATTTATTACTTTTTTAGACAGAGGGAGAGAGAGAGAAATATCAATTTGTTTTTCCACTTATTTATGCATTCATTGGTTGATTCTTGTATGTGTCCTGGGACCAGGGATTGAACATGCAACCTTGGTGTATCAGGATGATGCTCTAACCAGCCAGGTATAATAAATTCTTTATTATCTTCCCATATTCTGTGTTCCACTGTAAGTGTGACATTGTACAAGAAATGGTATTTTGAGCCCTGACTGGTATAGCTCAGTGGAATGAGCACGGGCTGGGGACCAGAGGGTCCTGGTTCGATTCCCCATCAGGGCACATGCCTGGGTTGCAGGCCAGGTCCCCAGTGGGGGCCATGTGAGAGGCAACCATACATTGCTGTTTCTCTCCCTCTCTGTCTCCCTTCCCCTCTCTCTAAAAATAAAATCTTAAAAAAAAAAAAAAGAAATGGTATTTTGAAAGTAGATTAAATCACAGAAGTAGGCTAATATGGCTCTCTAAAATGCTGGTCATCAGTCTACATCTTGCCATATGAATGGGCTTCCATAATTAAAGTGTTTTTGAACTGTGTAGTTTGGAAATATTCATCCAATGTGAAGGATTAAAACAAAACTCAGCCCTGGCTGGCATAGCTCAGTGGATTGAGTGCAGGCTGCAAACCAAAGTGTCACAGGTTTGATTCCCAGTCAGGGCACATGCCTGGGTTGCGGGCCAGGTCCCCAGTGGGGGCCACATGAGAGGCAACCACACATTGATGTTTCTCTCTCTCTCTCTTTATCCCTCCCTTCCCCTCTCTAAAAATAAATACTTAAAATCTTTAAAAATAAAAAAAAAACTCATTATAAGACCAAGATTTTGTTCCTCTTTCTGCCACGTGTTGTGAGATTTTAGATAAGACACTTCCCCTGCATATTTGGTTCCACATCTGAAACGAAACTAAATTTAGATGCTTATTAATGGCTTAAGTCCTAAAGCTCTGTCAAATAGTTCTTGGACTATTCTTCAGAAGTCTCAAATTGTGAGAAAAACTAATAATTCCTAATTTACAGATGAAGAATTTTGGATTCAAATAAACCAATAACTTGTTCAAAGTCATAGAACTGAACTGTGGACTGGCTGATCCTTTACCCAGGTCTGTCTTATTCTAAAGCTCATGATTTTACTTCTTCTTCTTCTTCTTCTTTTTTTGGGGGTTGGGGGGTGGTTAAGATTTATTTATTTATTTTTAGAGAGGGGAATGGAGAGGGAAAGAGAGGGAGAGAAACACCCATGTGTGATTGCCTCTCGCTCACTTTCTACTGGGGACCTCGCCTACAACCCACACCTGTGCCCTGACTAGGAATCGAACCAGTGACCCTTTGGTTCCCAGGTTGGCACTCAACCACTGAGTCACACCAGCCAGGGATCATGATTTTACTTCTAACTCCAATGCTATTTTTCTTTTCAGGAGGAAATCTTGGATTCGTTTAGTTTAGCATAAAATCTATATCCTATAGAAGAGCCCCCTTGGAGAAAACAGAAGACTCCTTGAGGGTTGGTCTATATATCTTATTTTTCAATTAACTAAGACAGTGGTATTCATACTGTGGTTCCTGGACCAGAAGCATCAGTAATAACTTGCCAGAAACGAACATTCTCAGGCCCCACCCCACACATACTAAATCAGAAACACTGAGAAATGGGGCCCAGCAAATTGTCATAATCAGTCCCCCAGTGATTCCATTACATGCTACAATTTTTGAACCCCTTCACTGAGTTGGTGACCTTGGAAATGCCTGTGAGGACGCTGAGCTCCAGCCTTCAGCTCTAAAATCCTATGGCCCTTCTGTGACCTAACGTCTGAATTATTAATGGAAGGATAGATCAGATTCATATCCCTAATTTTGAAAACTGATACCCAATAAAGTGAAAAAGGAGGAGGCAGATGAGGAGGACAAAGAGGACAACCTTTCATCTAGCCCCCGATTAGTCAAAGCAGCGATTTTGTTTGTGATGATTTATGGCAGCCACGTCTGTGATATCCCAAATTAGAACATGTTTTTTGGAGTCACTCTGAATGCAACTAGCTCTTTGGGAACTTAAAAATTTATTAGGCTACTTGAAGCTCTGCTCAGAGAAAGACAGAATCAATTAAAAATCTGCATTCTGTTTCCTTAGCCCTGCTTTAAGTCATTCAGGAGACAGTTTCTGGGAATAGAGTCGAACAGGTCTTTTCTGCAAACGGGAACAAAGTAATCTCACTTCCCAGGAGTTGAAGCCTCTCCCCTCACCCCCACCACCCCAGGAGACGACATATATTTTGGGATCCATTTCCACCACAGATGACATAACCAGCCTGCCAGGTAGCTTCAGGATATGTTTCCCCAGTTTAGCAGTGACTCAGCGGATGGCAGGGAGTATGAATGGCCTTAAGTACCATGCTGGCGCCAAGGGTCGTATTTTCATTATTTATTAAGCATTTGACTTGCCCACAGCCTAAGTCCCTGTAACTCCATCCTTATATTATGCATGGCTTGGGTCAGAAATCTCTTCATTAGGCCGACCCCTGCGGTCAGAAAAGGTGCCACTCTTTACTTGCAGGGCTGAAACTGCAGATCTATCATCAAAGTGTCTGGTGCATAGTGACCAGTCAACAAATGTCTGTTGAATGAAATAATGAGTTGACTGTAGTAATGCACAGGCCTTAATTTAGTTCATAAATAGTAATGATAGTGGTACATCATTCTGAACACATGCTCCTTTTTTTAAAGATTTTATTTATTTGTTTTTAGGGGGAGAAAAAGAGAGGGAGAGAAACACTGATGACATCGAAGAGTTGCCTCTCAACATGGCCTGAAACCCAGGCATGTGCCCTGCTAGGAATCGAACTGACGACCTTTTGGTTTGAAGGGCAACGCCCAACCCAGTGAGCCACACCAGTCAGAGCTGACCACACACTCTTCCCTATTTCTTTTAAATTAACATGTTCTCAGCACTTACTATGCCGCCAGTGCTTTGTGCTTCTTTGTCTCATTTAATCCTCATAGCAACTCTCTGAGGCTACAGTTGTGAGTACCATTTTGTAGGCAAGAAAACTAAGGCTGAGATTCCTGAAATTGTACAGCTGATAAATGGCAGAGCCAGAATAAGAATATACTTCTTATTCATCCATTTTCCCTGCCATCTAATACCAGATTTAGTGTGTACACAAAATGGCTCCCCAGAATTGGGATCAGATTGTGGCCTTGAAACAGGGTGATGTTCAAGAAATCATGGGACCTACCTTGAAATAAGAGAGACAGCCCTGACCAGGTGGCTTAGTTGGTTGATGCATCATCCCTGGGGACCATACTGAAAGGTCGCATATTCAATTCCTGGTCAGGGTGACTTTTAATATTTCTCTCCCCATCTCTCTCCCTCCCTTCTTCTCTCTCAAAAATCAATAAACATGCCCTCAGATGAGCTTTAAAAAAAAAAAAAAGAAATAACAGACAACTGATTATGACAAAGGGAAAAATAAGTACCCTATACTTCTGTACTTTTTATTTTATCAAATATTTTGTACACATAAAATCATTTGTAGATATATCATTTATACATAAAAATACAGATAGAATATAGATAAATCTAAAGAATATAATAAAACCAACACTTATGTGCTCATCACCGAGCCACGTATATTATTTCTTCACTGTATCTCTTGACCCAGCAGTAACCACTAGCCTGAAATTTTGTTATCCTTCCCTTGCTTTTCTTTATGGTTTCAGTTTTAACCAATGTGTTATGGTTGTGGTACATTTTTTGTATATATATGTAGAATATATATTATTGACTTCATTTTTAAACTTTCTATGTAAGGTATTATACTGCAAATATTCATCTATAATTCTTGCTTTCTTAAAAAAATGGTTATTTTATTTATTTTTTAAATTTTTTATTGTTATTCTATTACAGTTGTCCCATTTTCTCCCCTTTGCCCTCCTCCACCCAGCCACCCCCTGCTCCCACCGTCAATCCCCACACTGTTGTCCATGCCCGCGGGTCATTCATACGTGTTCTTTCTTCTTGATTTGTGAACTTAACATTATGCTCATGAGCTTTGTCCATTTTGTAGCATAGAGCTGTGGTTCACCCATTTTCACTGCTGTACAGGATCCCATTGTATGAACAAACCATGATCTATTGCCCCTTCTGTGGATGGCCATTTAGATTGTTTCTAGGTTTTGACCATCACAAACAGTGCTGCCTTCCATGAACGTTCTTGTGTGTGCCTCCCGAGCACATATGTTTGTAGAAGTAAATGCTACCTAGAAATTCGCTGCTGAGTTGCAGGGTGTGCACATGTTCACCTTGATGAGGCAATGACAAATTGTTTTCTAAAGAGTTTGGATCAGTTTATGCTGCTACCATGTGGTAGAAAAAGAGAAGAAGGGACCATGTCCCCACCCACTTCCTCCGTAAGTGTCCAGCTCACATTGTGCTCTAGAATAGGGAGGGACACAATTTAATTTTAAATCAGCTTTGGTATTATCAGTGTTATATGAGACTAGGTATTTTGAAATTTGAACTGAGAATGTGCCATAACACTGGAAGTGACCATAATGCTTTCTGTTCCCCAAGGGGGGACCAAAAAGTCATTAAAACTGTGGGCTTCTTCATCCAAGTAGGAGAGAAGAGACAATCACAGGAAAGGTTAAAGGGACCATGGGGGACAGATATTAAGTTGTTTCCTGATGATGTTCTGTGAGTACTGATTTTTAAAACTGACGCAACGAGAGAGAAGCCAGAGAAGAGGTTGTAGGGAAAGTGGCAAGGGCCAGGTCTGAAGGCAGAATGAGTCACAATCACGTGAGTGATTAGGGATGTTCTCCTAAGAAACTCAAAAGCCACTGGAGTTCTAGGTAGGGGGGCTTTGTGATCAAAATTGTACCTATTGAAAAATGTCCTCTAGTTTCAGGCTAAATGATGCGGCTAGGAGAGCCAAGGGTTTCTGGTTTAGGTGGGTTGGTCCAGATGTGTGGCAGTGAGGATAAAAGACACGGAAGGTTTTGAGATAAGCCTGAAACTAAACAGTGTGGAAAGTCAAGGATGGCTACTCCAACTCTGTTTGGATTCACTAAGCAGTCAATCAGCTGTGCTATGTCCAGAGACTGAGAATTCTTTTGCTGCTTTACTTGGGAGACACACAGGCCAGACAGTAGTATCTCCACGTTGCTGATATAGTGACTAATATTCAAGAAAAACAAGTAATTTGCAGCAGTCCACGGATTTCAGTGCAGGGGGAAAGCTGTTGACACCTTACATTTTCTACCCCAGAGAGCAACGCTTGGACGAGTTCTCTTGGATTGCATTAGAAACTAAGGCCCCACCGCAGGTGAAGTTAAGTGTGTAATATAAGGACAGAGGAAAAAAACTGAGTTCTGATGTAGTCCTCAAGCTTAAAATATTTATATATTCAACAACATTAGCAAAACATAATTATGCTTCTTGGAACCATGGAAGCTTTCGATAAAACCCCAAATTGTAATGCAGTCCAGAAAACTGTGAGCTGGCCTAGGTAACCTTTTGTTTCTCTCACAGCCACAGGGTTCTGCAATTTATCTTTTAGAGCAGTGTTTCTCAAACCTTAATGTGGGTACGAATCACTTGGGGATCTCATTAAAATATCAATTCTATTTCAGTAGGTTTGGGGTGTGACCCAAGATTCTGCATATTTAACTAGCTCCCAAGGGATAGCTGGGCTGCTGCCAGTCTACTTTTGAAAACGACAAATTTTAGATAAGCCCAGACCTTTTCAAAGTAGATGTAGGCACTGAGCGAGATGAGAGTGAACAGACCCAAAAATGTAATGATGTTGGAGGTAAACAGAACCAAACCTTGCAAAATAGTAAGGCAGACAAATTTTGTCAGATCTGTTTCCCAGTTTTCCAAATTCTTTTCCTCATTCAGCACTTCTCCCAAGCCTCAATCTACATCTCTGCAGATTAACTAGCTAATCCTTCCCTTGGGGCAGACTGGAAAGTGGTTTTTCCTGTTACCCTTCACAGGAAGCTGCATTTTCAGCTGCACCTTCAAATTTCAAGACCCAAAGAAGTAAAACTTCAATGTGAAATGACAGGCCACACTTTGGTATTTGTGGGGAGGGGTTCCTGGGTAGCATTTCTTCTATATCAGATGTAGACAAACCCTAGAGAAGAGAAGAAACCACCATTTCAAGTGGCTTATCCTATAGGGACTATTTCATCTTGCTTTCTTCCTGGTGCTTCCAGAAAATCAATCTTTAAACTACTCCAAATGTTAAAAAGGCAAGAGTTTTTCTCCAAACAACTGGCAATTCTGCCTGCGTTCTCCTTAGAAGTGACGTGGTGTGAAGGGACATTGTAGAGCTGTCTGTGAGTCGAGGGATAAACATGTGGAGATGGATTGGATTAGACGGAATTGTTCCAATTAATCACGTTGAATTTAGAGCCAAGAGATGGTAATCCTGCTCCGGGTTTTGCCGTTTACATTCTCGGTGACTTTGAGCAAGCCATTTCACATCTTTGGTTTCAGACTTTTCACAGCTTTTCATTGTTTTGCAATGAAACAATAGCACAAGAATCATCTTTGAGTTTCCTTCTGGTTCTAAAAATTTTGTTTTGGAAGTTGTTCCAGGTAAACAAAAAACCCCAGGAATTTTAAGTTATTGGTATTTACAATGGCTGTTATCAGAATTGCTTTGGAGAGCTTTTTAAAATACAGCTCTTCTCTGAGCCTGTTCTAACCATTTGTGGACTCAGCCTTGAAAACTATTCCTGTTAAAATTCTCCAGGTATATTATGTCCGTCAGATAAATTTGGAAATCACTAAACTGTGCCACAAGGGGGCACCTGGGAGATGCTGATTTCCATCACAGGGATTTAAACTCATTTTGAATATTAAAATAAAAATAAAGCGGATTTGCCATTTCCATACCTAATTTTACTTCAGATGATTTAAAATGAATTTTTGCTTGAAAGCACCTCTTGCTCTTTGGTAATTTGGGTTTAATTTTTCTACTCTGTGAGCTAAAACTATATTAGTATGTGTATAATTTCTGGCATCATACACATATACAATTAATGTAATCTTCAGTATTCATGCTAAGGTTGGAGGTTCAGAGAGTGGCAAGCCATCTTCTGACAGGGATGAAGGATAAATATCCCAGATTTTCTAAGACAATCCCGTGACCCATGGCCTCGACATTTCTCTTGCCTTTTTCTTGGAAGCTTAGAGACAGACTACTTTCTTTTCCTTACTGCCACAGAAACCAGCTCCATCATCTTTGCCCTCACGGTATATTTTGTTCCCTTCATCTGTAGAATGAAGTTAATAAGAGGACTAGCCTTATAAGTTTGTTTTGAGGGTTAAATGAGTTAATCCTCACATCTAAAGCATTTGGAACAGCACCTAGCACATAGTGAGCATAGAAAATATGTAAATTATTCATGTTGTTGTCATGCTGTTATCATTACTGTCTTGGCAGGGCCAACAGACTGGAGGCTTTGTTCTTAAGATAGTTTGATACCAGAATTTGATGTCCTGGGGTTTTAATGATTAAGGAAGGGAGTGGACAGAGAGAAGGAGAAAGGGTCGTGGTAAAGTAATAAGTTTCTGCACAGAAACAAAAACGCTTCACTGACTTCCTCAGAATAATGTCCAAAACCTTTACCTACTTCTTCAGATACATTTCCTACTGTTTTTCTCACTTAGTGTTTAAGCTTCAGCCATAATACATGATTTTATTTTTTTAATTTTTTCTAAAGATTTTATTTATTTTTAGAGAGAAGAAGGGAGGGAGAAAGAGGAGAGAAACATCAATGTGAGAGAAAAACATCAATCAGTTGCTTCTGGAGCACACACCCTGACTGGGGATCGAATCCCCAATCTGGGCATGTGCTCTGCCTGGGAACTGAATTAGCAGACATTTCGCTTTGTGGGACCATGCTAAGACACTGAGTTTAATAAAATGGGCAGCATGAGTCTATTTGCTTTACCAGGAAGCTACAGCTTTTCACGCTCTGGGGGACCACAACAATGTGCTCTGCCAAGGGGATTAACTCCTCCCCTCTCAGGGCTCCCTCCACCCCTTAGATTGTTGGAGGGCAGGAGAGAGAAGCTTGACAAAAGAGGCTTGTCAATCTAACCAGGGGGTGTGGACCATCAAAAGCCTGCAAAAGCTTAGGAAGTCCATTGGCCAATTTGAAAAAGCTTCTGGTCTTTTCGAAGCCCAAGCTAATATAATCCCAAGGGAACAAAGAAATGCCCCTGCCCCGCCCCCCACCTTCTTTCACTCATAACCTGCACTTGCCCCAAGCCCTCCCATGCATGCACACATCCTCTCTCCATACCCTTGTGGCCTTCACAGGCGCATGGCCATGGCTGTGCAGACTCCACACACAGGCTTCAGGAGGGAATCTGAACACTGCAGCACCGCAGCCCACTGCAGCTGGAAGTGCACGCTGAGCTAGCTGGATGCTGAACTGGATTGGACTTTAATATGGAGTAGAAACTCTAGGCAGTAGCCCTTAAACGGGTCCTACTGAAGACAAGATTGGACCTTTTCCATGGTGAGACAGACAGAAATGAGACATTGGGAAGTCGGGAGAGGAACCCCCTTAATTTTGCATCATCAGTAAAGTTTACCATGGCCCCAGCCCGTGTGGCTCAGTTGGTTGGGCATTGTCCCATGAACTGAAAGATCCCCAGTTTGACTCCCAGTCAGGGTACATGCCTAGGTTGCAGGCTCAGTCCCCTTGGGTACACACAGAAGGCCACCAATTGATGTTCTCTCTCACATCAATGTTTCTCATCCTCTCTTTCCCCTTTCCTTCCCCTCTCTCTAAAATAAAAAGAAATAAAATTAAAAAAATAAAGTTTACCATATATGGAGCATGATCATCGCATGCATGTCTCTGGAAATTCTTTTCCTCATGTTACCATAAGAACTCGTTTTCCATGGATAGCACTGTGGTCTTCACCGGCTGGCACACCTGGGAAACTCCTACTCAGAGTTCAAAACCCAGGACATAACCCCCCTCCTGTATAATGCCTGTGCTACTTGACAGAATTAATCACCTGACTCCCCTAGGCTGTGTTTCTCATTTTGACTCATGCGCCCTTTTCTCACGTAGTGTAATTAGTCTGTTTCCTCCAATAAACTCGGAGTTCCTGCAGAACAAATTTCCACATTTCTATTTATTATGGCATCCCAAAGCCCGAAATCCCGATTTCTGTCCTCTTGTGCTCACAGATCTTTTTATTTGCCAGGCCTTGCTGGTTTGTCACTTTTGGCCATTTGAAATGGCCACAATGACATTTTATTTGCTGCTGCTTCCTGTTGTTCTCAGCTGAAGCTTGGCTCCTGACTTGTTTTTAAACGCTTTTTCCCCATGAGGAGGAAGTGAGCCTTTACTGATGGGGGCGGGGGAGGTTGAGATCTGGTGGTCATCACTGTTACTTATAAAGCTCCCTCCCACCCAGTGACCTCCTTTCCTTACTCGAAGTCTGTGTGTTAGAGGAAGATCTTTTACCTCTTGGAAGTCTCAGTTTCCTCATCTATAAAAAGGGCACCCTTTCGTCCAATATTCCTTATAAGACAGTGAAGCAGGGGAAGAAAAATAATTTTCTCTCTACTCTTCTCTGCTTTTGATTGACACTCCTGAAGCCTTTGGACTAAGAATGATCTCGAGCTGGTTTTTTTTTTTAAGAAACAGCAAGCATAGGAGGAACTCTGAAAACCAAAAAGATGTTACTATCTTGTAAGAGGCATTTATGTTTATAAGGGAGATCTCATTTTTAAGGGTGACTCTCCCTAGCAGGAAGAGAAGGATGAGATTCTAAATCTCTAGAAACTCTTTATCAAAATGGTCCTGGGGGGTCCTGGTCTTATTAAATCATCAAAATGTAATGTACTACACATCCTCTGCATGAACTTTCTTCATCTTCATCATTGGAGAAAGTTCAAATTAAATCTGAATTGCAACCTTACCCTTGCTTACTATGCTTTTCCTGGTAACCTTCCACAAATGCCCCCACCCCCATCTTTTTTGGTCATTAACTAAAGATGGTATTTAAGGAGCGGGTTTCAGCTAAGAACCTAGAATGGTCAAAGAAATATTACTTTTGTTCCCCTATACCACCATGAAATAAAAGATTAACAAGAAAAACAAATCAGCCCAGCTGGTGTAGCTCAGTGGATTGAGCGCGGGCTAGGGACCAGAGGGTCCCAGTTTGATTCCCAGTCAGGGCACATGCCTGGGTTGTGGGCCAGGTCCACAGTGAGGGCCATGTGAGAGGCAACCATACATTGCTCTTTCTCCCTCCCTTCTCCTCTCTCTGAAAATAAATAAATAAAATCTTAAAAAAAAAAAAAGAAAAACAAATCACTGCCCTGGCTGGTGTGGCTCAGTGGATTGAGTGCCAGCCTTCGAACTGAAACGTCACAGGTTTGATCGCCAGTCAGGGCACATGCGTGCATTGCACACCAGGTCCCTGGATGGGGGCGTGTGAGAGCCAACTGACCAATGTTTCCCTCCCTTCCCATCCCCCCCAAAAAAAAAACTTAAAAAAAAAAAGAAAAACAAATCAGAAGTTAAATAGCATGTATATCTCCTACATGTATGGTAGATACATAGAAAAACTTAGTACTCCCTGAAATGCCCAAGCCGCCACCTTAAATACCATCTTTAGCCAATGATGAAGGAAAGATATTGGGGGGAGGGTGCAGTTATGAGAGGTGACCATGAAAAACAAGATAATCAATGGTAAGGCTGTGGTGCAGATTTAGTCAGACCCTCTCCAAAATGACCGTTCCTGGAATTTTAGAGTCTCCCCTTTCTTTTGGTGCTAGAGAGAGGGAGACACACAAATGGTGATTTCCCTTGTAAATGTAATTTCCCTCCCAAACGAGCAATTTCTACTCTGTTTTCAGAGCTTCTCTGTGTCTGCAGCTTCCCAAAAAGGATTAGCTCAAGATAACCCTTGCCAAAGAGGCATATTTTGGAAGGGCCAATTCCATTCCCTAACTTTAGTTACATTTTATTTTATGTTCCATTTGCTTAGATTTCCTATTAAGGCAGTCCCTTTCATTTAATTCTTCACATTCATTTCTCAAAGTTCCTCAAACATTAATAGAAACAAACAGGTTATTTTTTGAGAGGTATCTAAGTCAAAGATCCTTGTGCCCCACTAGTGAATGTGTGTCCCCTTTGAATACTTAGGTTTTCAATCTATAGAGATTTTTGGGGCAGGGCAAGCTGAGCACAGTTGAGAGCAATAAATGACCCTTCCAAAAGTTCCAAGTTTTCATCGCTTATTTTTACTACCATTCAAAACAATGCATTTTGTGGCTTCAAAGAAAAAGGATTCCTTGGAGGAGAAAAATCTTGACATGGGCAGTGAAACACACTTACTTTGAAACACCACTGGTGAGCACTGAGTATTTTCTTGACTGAGGAAATAGACCACATGCTTAAAATTATGCCTATTGGGGACATAAGTATGACTCTGGGATGAACACCTCATATTAGCAGGGTCCTGGTCTTTCTTATTCAACACTTGATTCCAGTGCCTAGGACAGTGCCTGTCCCTAGGAGAAACTCAACACACATTTGCTGAATGATTAAATGAATGAGGTCAACAAGGCTGTTTGAGGGGAATGTCAGAGCTCAAAGAGTCTGAATATATTGAAGCAAGTGAAAAAGAGAACCCTGAAGAGACAGGCTCTTTGATGCCCCTAATTTGCCACCAGGATATACTACTTGGTGCCCCTGCTTAATCTGTAATGATGTTCAGCTGCATCTCATCAAGGCCTTTCCGTGGTGGATATTCTCCAGATGTTTTTGGCATTGAAGGTTGTAGCAACATTTTTTGGTTTCTTTGTGCTCCTGCTGTTTGTTGAATGCTACAGGTTTTTGAGCCTGGGGTTTTCTGGAATAGTTCTGCTGTAATAGAGGCTGAGTTACTGACAGCCATTCCCTTGCTCATCTGCTCTTTATCAACACAGTACAGTTTCCCATCCTCATCAGCGATGGGAAAGTGATTCAACCGACATTAGTCCACGTGAGAACCCAGGACTATGTTGTATTAATCTTCTGGGTCATATACTCTAACTTAGTCAGTTTTACATGATTTGCAGTTATTTTCTTAAAGACCCATTTTATTTTCTCGTTGAGTTCCTGTAATCTGCTTTGTCAGATTGTCTGCAGATTTAGCTCTTCTTGCTGCCCTTCCAGTCTGGGGGACTGACAAATGACAATGTTGGGGCAGTGGGTGAGACAGGGACCCCTTAAGATGGACTCTATAAATCATCAAAATGCGATGTACTGTACATCCTCGGCATGAACTGAAAATGAAAAAAAAAAAGTACTGCAAATAGAATTGATTCTTTTGGGCTTAAATTGGATTGGCAGCCACACAGATTCTGTCGTGGGTTGAAGTCATTTTCTACTCTGGCATTACTCAGTCCGGGGGGAATGGAGGAGTCATGATTTAGCAGCAAGATTTTGGGAGCAGGCCAGCATCTACATCTGTTCTAAACTGTAAGTGGACTGGAAAAACGCTTTGAAAAGAAGCCAGAGGAGGGAGGTAAAGAACAAGAATCTTTAAAAAGGCCATGAAAAATGACTTGATCAATTATAAGGAGATTGGATTTAGAGAAAAGTTTTATGTAATAATATATTGGGGCAGTGGGCAAGAGAGAGGCCTTAAGATGTACTGTATAAATCATCAAAATGTAATGTACTACACATCCTCTGCATGAACTTTCTTCATCTTCATCCATTAAGTTTCTCTTTCTTTTCTTATGATACAAGAATCATAATTCACGAAACTGGAAAATCTTATTAGGAAGACTGAAGCATCACTTACTGTATGTGGGATGAGCCTTCATGATTGAAACATAATACCCTGATAACAACTTCTAGACATTCAACACTTTTTTAGTGAATTGCACAATGGATGTCTTTTCTCCAAACATGTGACTACACTGTCTAGTAGGAATCGTTTATTTTTACTTTTTATTTTTTTGCATTAGGAGGCACTCTATCATTTGAATGTAGGGAGATCGTAGTTGAGAGAAAGTGTGGGCTGACTTACTGGAAAGAGTTTGGAAACATACTGGTCTGGGTTCAAATTCCAATTCCAACTCCGTCATTTCCCTGCTGTGTGACTCGAGGCAAGTTGCTCCTGACCCTCGGCTTTTTCACCTGTAATGGGGATGCTAATATCTAATTCATAGGGTTGTTGTGAGGCATGAGTGAGTCCCTGGGCACATGAAAAGCCCTAGACAAGGGTGTTTGCTTGATCACTCTTTCTCCTCTATGAATTCCCTTCCCTCCTATCTCATTGCTCTGAAGACACTGTTGCATATTCAGGGGAGGCATTTTTCTTTGATTGGAGTCAATGAAATACACTTGGTGTGCTTCAACTTGAAATTAACTTTTCACTAGTCAGAGGGCCTAGGAAAACCAAGAGAGAAAGCAGGCTGCATGGCAATATAGGCACAGTGCGGGAAATTTGAAGTTGGCTTGGAGCAATCACAGTGGATTTTGAGAAGGAGCTGGGGCAAGATCAAGTGGGCTATTTAGCCAAATGTCAGACTCTTTCTGGAAAGAGTTTCTGAAATAGCAGTCAAATTTCAGAAAGCAGCAAATAGAAGGTTTAAAATGATAGAAACCATAGAAATAATTTCTACATGAAATTATGAAGTTTTTTTTTTTTAAGTTTCTCAGGAAAGTACCGTATTTTGTTGTATATAGTGTTCACCCATGTTTTTGGCCCAAAGTTTTAGGAAAAAATCTTTGGCTTTAACTTTTTAATTCAATTATTTATTTATTTATTTATTTATTCATATTTAGATACTTGTCTTTTGTATTATAACGGAATTTTGGCATTTATTTTTTAACATATTGTGGCCCCCAAAATTTATGTAACAAATAATTACAAAACACGAGAACAGATACAAGATATTTCAGTCACTACCCATGTATAACGAGCATCCTTATTTTTCCCTCAAAAATTTAGGCAAAAAAAATGCTTATTATACATGGCAAAATACTGTACATTCCATTTTCGAATTAATTCTATAAAGAGAATAAAATAATTCTTAAGGGCTACCAGAGCCCTGCTCACTGTCTTTGAGTCAGAGTTTTCTTATGTTAAGTGAGGGGATCAAAATGAAATGGATTATTTCTAAGATGCCTTTTAATCTAAATTTCTAGGATTTTGTGTTTTGTTTAAATTGATATTAAACATAGTTTTATGCTTCCTATAATAACAACGAATAACAGTGATTTACTGAGAACTTCCTTGTCATGTCCCATTTCACAGATGAGGAAGCAACCTGAGAGAATTTCAGTAATATTTCCAAGGTCATCCAGTTAGCAAATGGTGAAGCTCAAGTGTAACTAGAACGCTCTGATGCTGGCTCATATTTTTAACCCAAACCTAAACTGCCTCCCAGGAGAGAGTAAACACACTGATGCTGACAATGTGATAAGAAGCTTCCTTGGTGATAGAGAAAACTCAATCTTGGTGACAAACATTTTCTAAAAAAATGGAAGTGAATAATTATACATATCAGAACTGGGCAATTTGCCAATGCTTTGGACTGTGAATCCTATGAGTAGGCAAGTTTGTTCTGTTTTCTTTTTTAAACCTTGCTTCCTGCTTGCCAGGTACAATAGGATTTGAATACATTTTTACTGAATTAAAGGTATATTGTGTAACTTCATCATATATTATCATAAAGGCTTCAGAGCCTAGAAACAACATTATAGTTCATTGAATCTAACCCCTGAGACAGGATAGTGAGAAGCTAGGAAAATTCCTTGGCAAGTGGGATGGGGAAACTGAGACAGGTAGCTGAACACAATGGGGGAGCAATTTACAGCCAGGTGCAGATGATCACCAGGGCGGAAGGCCCCCAGCGCCTGGCAGGGGCCAAGAGTGGGAAAACAAGGACCTCTCCTCCCCCTGGGCTTTTCTCCCTGGACAGAACATCTAGGCCACAGTTGTATTTCAGCTCCAGGGCCAGAAAAGCAGCAAAACCGGGTGGGCAACACCAGGACCAAGTGCAATGATTAAAGACCCCCTGCCCTGTTACTGACCAATCAGTGGAGACCGTGACACAGAAAGGGCACACCTGGAGAACTGATGAATATTCTGCTGAAACCCTGCTCTGAGGCCTCTTCGAAGATTCTTGCCTGCAAGAGAGATAAAAGCCTCAAGACAAAGAACCCAGTGAGAGCTCTCTCCCTCCGGGTAGCAGCCCTTGCCATTCCCTTCTCCTCCTCCTACTTCGTTCTTCCTAAACTCTAAGGCCACAGGCGACTGGTAGCTTGTTCCATGCTAATCCCCTAACCTGTCCCCAAAGGTTTTTTGTGACTTCCTTTTCTCTGACTTCCCAGTGAGCTAAGGCAGCCCAGCCTAGGCTCTCATGTTGCTTCTTCTATGCTAAGCTCTTCCTTGTTTCCCTGTCCCCAGCTTTAATAAATATATCTTCATAGTCACTTGGGCATGTGGTGCAGAATCTTCCTTCCACGAAGTCTGGAACCCACGCACTACAGCTGGCCCTAGGCACCCACTCAGGGCCAGACTACCCTGTCCAGTAACACCCCCACCCCACTCTTTAATAGACGAACTGAAATTTAAAGATGAGAGCTAGGAAGAAAACACGAACTACCACCCAGGGCTCCTAATTCACAAGCCAGGTCTTTTTCCGCTCTGCTGTCACGTGGAATTCTCTGCTCCTGACAGTGTATGCCCAGGGCGCAAAGCCATCTCCAGGTCTCTACTTTTTTGCCCATTATCTGCCCTTGAAGCAGGCTGAGGGCACTGCAGGAAATGCCAGCTGGCATGGCACAACGCTCCCTTGAAAGAGGCCTCGTTTTGCCTGACCCCGGAGAACTTGCTTGCCTTTTTTCAGCTGTGCCTGCACCAATATGGCTTGATTTACAAGAGCCAAGAGGATGTTTCACCATCTGCCTGTTAGTGGGGAATTGCCCTTTCTGCTTCTCTAACAGGGTTTTAGACAGCTTGGTGGCTCGGGGCCAGTCCACTGAGGAGCTCTTCCTTGAATTCCAAGCTGCTGAGGGAAGGGAGACTCTGTGGAGCTCCAGAGCCAAGGGGGACAAATGGCTTGAGATGTCCACAGCAGCAAGTGTGATCTGAATACAAGTGCAAGATTATCACAATTTTTCTCCTAAAAAATGTCATTATCTGCAGACTTTCTCCTAAATTCATGTCATTATCACATTTGGACAGTCAATTGGTAAAGGCCTGGCTTCAAAAAAAAAAAAAAAAGAAAGAAAGAAAGAAAGAATTTATTTCTTAATTATAAAAGTACTACATGGAACCCTGGCTGGGTAGCTCGGTTGGTTAGATATGCCAGGGTTGCGTGTGTGTGGCCCTGGGTCAGGGCACATCCAAGAATCAACCAATGAATGCATAAAAAAGTGGAACAACAAATCTATGTTTTTCTCTCTCTCTTTCAAATCAACCAATAAAATTTTTTTTAAAAAGACAAAACTACTATGTGTTTATTGTAGAAAATTTAGAAAGTACAGAAAAATACGGAGAGGAAAATGAATGCCGTAGTTTAGATTACCATTCCGGGGAAATGGTCAGGAAGTTTTTGTTATATATTTTTTTACAACTTTTAAAGTGTGTGTGTATGTATTTTTCTTAAAATACACCATAAACATTTTGTATACTCTTAAATCTTATTTAAAAATATTTTAAGCAGCTGCATAGTGTTTCATTCTATGCTTATACCATACTCTTGTTTATACCCCTCTTGTGTTGTTGGATATTTAAGTAGTTTTCAGCTTTTTATTATTTTAAGTAACGGGATGATAAACCTCCTTATTGCCTAACTCTGATCGTTTTCATAAGTTCTTAAGTTGGCAAGGTCATGCCAACTTACATTCCAACCAACGGTGTATTAGAGAGCAAATTTCAGTCTCCTAGAGGCACCACTCAAGGTAAGAAAATGAGGAGCAAGAGAACTGAGAAAGAAGGCTAGAATGCTGAGTGTTTTAAGGAAATGACTGAAGAAGAGCAGCTGACATTGGCTAAAAGAAAAGGAAAGGAGGATGTTCACTGTGGAAGATGTTTGTGAAGGTTTGCTGTGTCATGCGATGTGATTCTGTTTTTTACTGCCTCTTTAAGAGACCCAGGGGATCTATGGAACTTTTTGGAGCAGGATTTGTCTTCGGTAGAGACCTTACAATGTGGTGAAGCCGGACAGGGGATTGTCCTGCTATTTTAGGTTAGACTTGGGAACTAGCAAGAGCTATTTCACCTGCAGCCCTCACTCATTAGATAATGTTATTAAAAAACAGGCCATTTAGTATGTCAGACCATTCACATATATTTTCCCTGATATTTTCAACAATTCAACAATGTAGACTTAAAAGATAGTTTTTTTCCGTATAAAATTCTGCCTCTGGAAAGCGTGGCATTTTATCCTAAGACATTGCATGCCTACTCTTAGAAAAGCCTCAGAGAAATATTGCATCAAATATGCAAAATTTTGCAAATTTCTACAATAAACTCAGCCATTGCTGTTCTTTGATAGATTAAAAATTAGGTAAATCTGAATTATGTTAACATTAAATTTTTAAATACTAATGAGTTAAATCTTTATATATACTATGCATAAAAAGTGTGAATGTATTCTTCAAACCAGACATTTAATGAATATTTAAATGATAATATAAAATTGTCATACTTATACTGCAAAGTGAAAGAAATATGAATCATTCTTAAATTGAGCATGCATAACAAAAGCTTCTAAATGTATACGGAACTTGGTTCCCCCTCTTAGTTTGGACGAAGTTACTCAGAAATTAGTATAGCTGAGACCAGACCCAGGTGATGGGAACCAAAGTTTTGTCACCTTGAAGCTGCCTTTTTGGGATATTGATTTTAAGCTGTTTATTAAGAAACAAAATATCAAAAAGCACTTTGACCTTCCCCCTTTCCTGTCCGACAGGATCAGACAGAGAAACCAGCTTCAGAAAGATTTTAGGTTGTTGGCTTATCCTGTTTTAAATTCAGCATGGTAAAGACTACCATGCTTGTTAGCTAGATACCCACTATGCCCCACTGTTTCTGAGTTGCTGAGCAAGAATTTTCTGCCACATTTTTTCCCCTCTCCCTCAACTACCCCGTTAATCACCCATTCTCACTTTTGAAACCTAAAACCCCTGCCCTCCTTTTCTCCTTTGTCCAAAAATGTCTTATGTACCCAATGTTGCCTCAGTATCTTTGGAATTTTCATGCCTGTGTGAATCCCCATGTTCATGTACTAAGACTTCGATTTTCTTCTGCAATCTGTCTCTGTTAATTGGATTTTTAACTCATTCCTAGAAGAGCTTAGAAAATGGGAGGAAAAGTATTAATACTTTTTTAGCCCCCCACAATTGTCTCCTGACTCCCAGGCTTGGTCTGCCTTTTGTTGCATGGACTGCTTCAAACACAAAAGACACTCTTCAACTCTCATTCTTTGTCCATTTTGCCTCTAAAAACAATCATTCAATTATAATTACAGGCTGTATTCCCAACTCGGCCAAGGCTGGACTCAGGCTCTTCTGGGTGTCAAAATGATAAGAGGCATCATAAAAACTCTTGAAGTTCCACAGAAGTGCTGTGGCAACCAGCCCCCAGGTCTGTTCACACCCACACTGACTCCTAGAGCAACGGACAGATGTACTTAATAAACCCTTGGCTCTCTCTGCCCAGTATGCACATAATGCCCTCTACTGGCAGAGTGGAGCATTTCCAGAAAGAGATAGAGAATAATTGCTGATGGTTTTGGGTATTTTAACTAAATCATTCTATAGCACACACTAATCTTCTAGCCAGCAATTTGTTTGTTTATTATGAGCTTTATTTAAGTTAAAGGTAGAAAACAGTATACTTTTATTTTCAATTTAAGATCAAAGTTGCTGCGGCGATCCCAAATAGGTCACAGTGCTTTCTTTTCTAAATACTTCATCATATCATTTTAGACATGTTTTTTTTAAATTTGTGATTTTTAAATAAATTTTATTTATTTATTTTTAGACAGAGGGGAAGGGAGGGAGAAAGAGAAGGAGAGAACCATCAATGTGTGGTTGCCTCTCCCACACCCCCAACCAGGGACCTAGCCCGCAACCCAGGCATGGGCCCTGACTGGGAATTGAACTGTTGACCCTTTGGTTCACAGGCCAGCACTCAACCACTGAGCCACACCAGTAATCAGAAAATTTTCTTCAAAAGGATTTTCTTTTTAAGATTTTATTTATTTATTTTTAGATAAAGGGAATGGAGGGAGAAAGAGATGGGGAGAAATATCAATGTGTGGTTGCATCTCACGCAGCCCCCCTGGGGACCTGGCCTGCAACCCAGGCATGTGCCATGACTGGGAATCGAACTGGCGACCCTTTGGTTCGCAGCCCGCGCTCAGTCCACTGAGCTACACCAGCCAGGGCTCAAAAGGATTTTCTTAATATGCTATTGGTATTAAAGCTCATAATGGCCAAAATTATGTATCTATATATAAAACGCATGAACCCTTGAGCACACTCAGTGAAACTGTTCATGCAAGTATTTACTATGCTGTGCTCTTCAAGCCTGTTTTTTTCTTTGTAAAAATGTTTCCCTAATTGCCTTCCCCAATGTATAGTATTTATTTATTTATTTTTTACTGAGAGTGGAGTAAGACACCTGCCATTTAAGAAAATGAAGAGCCCTGGCCCAGTGGCTCAGTTGGTAGTTGGTTGGAACATTGTCCGTGCGCCAAAAGGTTGCGGGCTTGATTCCCAGTCAGGGCACATAGCTAGTTTGTAGGTTCAGTACCCAGGGAGGGCGCGTATGGGAAACAACCAATCTTTGTTTCTCTCTCACATCGATGTTTCTCTCTCTCTCTCTCCCCCCCGCCTTCCTCCCTCCTTTTCTCTCTCCCTTCCTATCTAAAATCAAGAAACATATATTCAGCCCTGGCTGGTGTAGCTCAGTGGATTGAGCGCGGGCTGGGAACCAGAGGGTCCCGGTTCGATTCCCCGTCAGGGCACATGCCTGGGTTGTGGGCCAGGTCCCCATGAGGGCCATGTGAGAGGCAACCATACATTGCTGTTTCTCTCCCTCTCTGTCTCCCTCCCTTCTCCTCTCTCTAAAATAAATAAATAAAATCTTTAAAAAAAAAAAAAAAAAGAAACATATATTCAGCAAAGATTAAAAAAAGAAAATGAACAGAAAATTTAAAACCTACAAAATGTTGGGATAGAGATTAGCACGCAAGAATCTGTCTGGTTAAGCCCAGCAGCACACCACAGTGGGCTCGTGGTTTGGGAAAAGCCTTAAACTCTGCACATTCCCTCATGTTCCGTACAAGTCCAGAAATAGAGATGCTTGAGGCCCTCTTGCTTGTCAGGGGCACTCAGGAGTCGACCAAGGAAAATTAGTTGGCCCTGTAAAGAACAGCACTGTGGCTGTCCATCCTAAACGAGGCCTGGTGAGGAAGCAGTCCAGAAGTGTACGGTTATGGGCACCTCTGACGACGTGTGGCCGGTGGGGCTCGGGAAAAACACTGTGTCTGCATCATCCACGTGGCAGCTTTGCATAGAGGGATGAAGGCTCTGAAGTGGAGCCGAACTGCCTTCCACACACTTAACTGATGCAGTGATGAGGATGGCCAGTACATGCGGTGTGAGTGGCAGGTTTAAAGAGAAGGGGATGTTTTCTTGCTTGGTGTTTCCTTTGTCCTTGGACTGCTTAAGCTAAACAGTAAGTGACCACTGTTTTATGGAAACAGCCACTGGTTTGGTTCGGAGTTGGTTTTAATCCCTGTCTCTGAATGCCTTTTGGTCTGGAATGTTTGCTTGTTCCATAAAACCCACAGCTAGGACATTCTCTCTGTAATTCTGAATTGTGTTTGTTTTACATTAAAAGACAATATCTTTGATCATTAGTGTTTGTCAGTGTTGGATTGTTTCTACTGTGAGGTTCTTAAAGTTTTTCGCTTCATAATTAATATTAAAGCAATTTGTGTTAGCAACCCTTTCGACATGAGAGGTTTGAAATTGAGACATATTTTATTGTTTAATTCTTTTTTAAAGATTTTATTTATTCATTTTTTAGAGAGTGGAGAAGGGAGGGAGAAAGATAGGGAGAGAAACATCAATGTGTGGTTGCCTCTCATGTGCCCCCTACTGGGGACCTGGCCTGCAACCCAGGCATGTGCCCTGACTGGGAATTTAACCAGTGACCCCCTGGCTCAAAGGCCCATGCTCAATCCACTGAGCCACACCAGCCAGGACTATTTTATTGTTTTTAATAGCCCTGGCTGGTGTGGCTCAGCGGACTGAGCACTGGACCATGAACTAAAAGGCCGCTGGTTCGATTCCAGGTCAGGGCACATGCCTGGGTTGCAGGCCAGGTCCCCCATTGGGAGGCAACAGATGGATGTATTTGTCACACGCTGATGTTTCTCTCCCTCTCTTCCCCTTCCCTTTCCCTTGCTCTAAAACTAAATAAATAAAATCTTTTAAAAAACCCCAAAACATATTTTATTGTTTTTAATCAAAATCATCTATATAGAAAATTAAGTTAAACTAATTTACTCTTCTTAATCATCATGATTTCCAGGCTTTTTGTGCTTGTCTAGAGATATGAATAAGCATAATAGCCATAAATGATGAGTTATTTCACAGTGAATCAGATTTGGAGAGGAGACTGGCATGACATTTATTAACAGAGAGTGCAACAAAATAACGAAGCTCATTTTGTATTTTCCTTTCATGTTTCATTGCCAGGGACAGATCCGAAATTCTCATCCCACAGCCAACTGCTGAGGACTGCGTTTTGGGACAGGAAGAATTTGGTGCAAGCAGCCTGCCGTCGCAGTCTGGTATGAGTTGCTTTCATCTTATTTTTATTTTCCGTCCATATTATGAAACACTTCTTTTAAAAAAATTAAAGGAATATTTTTTGAAAAGGCAGTCTTTATCTACGTAAAACGTTCTAAGTCAAGGGCCTGACCGCCACATGCAGTAGACGGTCTGGAATTTCAAGTTCAGTTTCAAACACTTGAAACTGGGGCGAGGGGACCTCCTTCTCTCTCTTGCCGCCCCTGCCAACCTTGCTAAAACGCTGTACTGAACTTCCTCAAAGCAAGGGAAACAGAAGCCTTTTATATTTCCCTGTATTTTTAAACCAATGGCGCCTTTGGCATAATTCCATTTATTGCATAATAAAGAAGAAAAAGACTGTGCTTAGAGGAAACTTCTCTTTAAAATGTTGCAAAACTTGTAAACTACAACACATTATGAAGAAATTTAAAATTTAGTCTTTTTTATGAAGGAAACAATTCAAAATGTTTAACTCTTAATATAGACACTAATAATGTTAGGATTTTCTATGTGAAACCTAAGTTTCACATAAAGTGTTAAGTCACAATAAAGTGAAAAATATTCTGCAGAGATGGAAGTATGGCACTTTCTACATTTTATTCGTGCTCTTTACAAAGGATGTGACATCTTTGCAGGTAGAACAGATAAAATATGAAAGCATACATAAAAAATGATCTTGGGTAATTATAACTATTACATATGCTGAAATTTGGCCTGCTTTGCCTTTGTGAAAGGGCTCAGGCAAATTTAAGTTTTCACTACATTTATATTTCCCACACACATAGAATAAAATAGTTGGTGTGGTTCAGTTGGTTAGACTGTCATCCTGTACATCAAAAGGTCATGGGTTTGATT
This sequence comes from Micronycteris hirsuta, assembly GCA_004026765.1. NCBI lineage: Eukaryota > Metazoa > Chordata > Mammalia > Chiroptera > Phyllostomidae > Micronycteris > Micronycteris hirsuta. The sequence continues at coordinate 30,651 of PVJI01019029.1, forward strand.
CCTGGTTAGGATACAAGTCTAAGTTGCAGGTTTAGTCCCCAGCTGGGGTGTGTACGAGGTGTACGAGAGACAACCAATGTCTCCCTCTCTCTCTCTCACTCCTTTCCCCTCTTTAAAATTAATAAGCATGTTCTTGGGTGAGGATAAAAAATAAAATAAAATAAAACTTAAAAAATATTCAAAGACAAAAAATTAGTAATAGTAAGAAAAACAGCCCTGGCTGGTGTGGCTCAGTGATTGAGTGCTGACCTGCAAACCCAAGTGTCACTGGTTTGATTCCCAGTCAGGGTACATGCAGGGTTGTGGGCCAGGTCCCCAGTAGGGGGCGTGTGAGAGGCAACCACACATTGATGTTTCTCTCCCTCTCTCCCCCTTCCTCTCTCTCTAAAAATAAAAAAAAATAAAATCTTTAAAAAAGAAAAACAAAAGTCTGTCTTAATTTCCTCATTTATTTATTTTTTTAAATGATTTTTGTCTACTTTTTTTTTGAGATTTTATTTATTTATTTTCAAAGAGAGGGGAAGGGTAGGAGAAAGAGAAGGAAAGAAACATCAATGTGTGGTTGCCTGTCACATGGCCCTCACTGGGGACCTGGCCTGCAAACCCAGGCATGTGCCCTGACTGGGAATTGAACCGGCAGCCATTTGGTTTGCAGCCTGCGCTCAATCCACTGAGCTACACCAGCCATGTTTAATTTCCTCATTTAAAGTAATCTCCTCAAAGCTAGAGAATGGGGAAAATATTTTATTTATGAAATTAAATATCACTGTGAAATACATTCAAAGCAAGTTCTTTGTTATTATTATTATTTTAATTAATTTTTTTTAGAGTGAGAGGAAGGGAGGGAGAAAGAGAAGGAGAGAAATTTCAATGTGTGGTTGCTTCTTGCACGCCCCCCATTGGGGACTGGCCTGCAACCCAGGCATGTGCCCTGACTGGGAATTGAACCAGTGACCCTTTGGTTTACAGGCCAGCACTCAGTCCACTGAGCCACATGAGCCAGGGCACAAAGCAAGTTCTTAAGAACTTGTAACACCAAGTATAGAAATCTTGAGCTTTGGCTGGTAGCAGAAGACTTACTGCATGACAGCTGAGGAATGGCCTGTCAAACCTTTTAATAGGTTAAAAGATCAGGTTGATATTTAACAAGTTTACCCATACTTGCTAGCAACATTTTTCAGAGAGGGAAGCCTAGGTGGCTTACAGATCATGCCATGATCCTTATATTTTTTAACTGTCACTAAATTTTACAGCTTGGTTCTTTCTGCTTAGGTAGATCTGAAGGCACTTGTAATAATTTCAATTTCTATTTTATTTTTTAAAATAAATAAATGACCATGAGGTGTGTTATTTTAAACATCAGAAGAACTTTTAATTCTGCAGTTTATGTTTAATGTGCAGCGTTTTCTACTAAGAAACTTATGAGAGCAGGTAATTAACAGGAT